>JAUCBJ010002432.1:0-17065 GCA_032718475.1 Nemertoderma westbladi
AAAATAGACCAAATCTCTAACCGCATCATCCGTTGCCACTTCTCATGTTCTGGAAGACTGGCTAAGAAGTTTCCTAAGGTGGTTCTGATTGTGTGCTACTCTCCAACTAGTGTTGCCCCTGTAGAGGAGGTGGAAAATTTCTACCACAATCTACAAGCAGCAACTGATGGAGTGGATCAGCATGCATTCTTAACATTCCTGGGAGACTTTAATGCAAGTCTGCATCAATCACCTACATCGCCCTGGGTCTATAGCAATAGTGTTAACCGAAATTCTGTCCATCTTCAGGATTTTATCTCTGGAAATGGATTGTTTTCGGCTGGAACCCAGTTCAAGAAGCGAACTGGAAAGCTATGGACTCATAGTGGACCCAGTGGTCACAAGTCCCAGATAGACCATATTCTGTTTCGTAGGAAATACAGGAGCTCTATACAAGACTGTAATGCATTTACACTTCGACCCTTCTCCAGTGATCACCGCCTTATTGTGGCCAAGGTAAGACTTAGTCTGCGTGCTAGCAGAACAACGAAATCTGCCTTGCCACGGCATGACTGGTCCTCTCTGTTGCAACAGCCAAGTGTGAGATCCAGCTTCACACTACAGCTGAGCAACAGGTATGAGGCTCTTGCCTCTGAGGCGGCAGATCACTGTGAGGGCTATACTGCCTTTACAGAAGCAGTTAAGTTAGCAGCTGCAGAAACAGTTCCTGTATACCCTCGAAACAGGAAAAGGGCCCCCTGGACTGACAACAAAATTCAGAAGTGCCGAAATGACCTTCATAAGGCGCAGAAAGAGTCCCGACTCAAACAGACTACAGCGGCCAAGAATGCAGTTAAAGCTGCATCTAGGTCCCTGAACAGGCAGTACTCTGTTAATCTACAGGAGCTAATAAACCAACAGGTTGATGCCATCAATGATGCTGACGACAGCAGGCAATCATCCCAGGCATGGAAATCGATCAATCTGCTTACTGGGCGGAAAAGCCAACCAACCACCAAGGTTAAGGCTGAATCACCAGCCGATCGCCTCAATGGTTGGAAAGCCCACTTTGAAAAGCTCCTCAATAATGACAGGGTATTGCCTGATAACTTTATAGAAGTAAAAGTGTCTGAGTCTGTACTCCCAGATATTCCCATTGGCGATATCTCCTTTGCAGAAGTGAAGGCTGCTGCAAAGAGCATTAAGACCAATCGTGCCAGTGGAGTAGATGGTGTTCCCCCTGAGGTCTTTAAAATACCTGAGTGTTTAAAGCTCATCTATCCCATCATAGTAGACATGTACCGTACAACAAGAGTCCCACAAGAAATGAAAACAAATAAGTTGGTGCCAGTTCCCAAGAAGGGCAACCTAACACTCTATATGGTTCTTTTCGGGGAATCTCATTGATCTCGATTGCTGCAAAACTATACAATAGAATTCTATTAAATCGCATCAGGGATCCCATTGAGAGACTGCTACGTGGAAATCAGAATGGGTTCCGTAAAGGTCGTGGGACCATGGAGCCCATTTTGGCACTTAGAAGGATAATTGAAGAGTTATCAAAAAAGAAAGACAGGCATCTGGCTGTTATCTTTGTTGACTTCTTCAAGGCCTTTGATTCAGTCTCTCGCTCACGTATGTTCAGCATACTTTCATTATATGGGATTCCTGATGAAATTATTGCAGCAATCAGATCAGTATACGATGGTTCGACAACATTTGTGTCTACTGTTGACGGTGACACAGAACCTTTTGAAGTGTTATGGGGCGTCCTCCAAGGAGACACACTTGCACCATTCTTGTTCATTATTGTGGTTGACTATGTTCTACGCATGTCCTTAGATCATCATAATGATGATGGGGTGATGATAAGTCCACCTACTGGCTCCAGAAGTCGAGGAAATCCTGCCAATTACCTAACTGATCTAGACTTTGCTGATGACTTAGGAGTACTCTCAGAATCATTAGAGGGAGCCCAGCGGCTCCTCAGCTCATTAGAACATGCTGCTTCTAGTGTTGGTCTTTTTATTAACTCCAGAAAGACCAAAATTCTGACAGTTAACTTTGAAAATCCTCAGCAAGTCTCTGATCGGATGAGCATAAGCTCAAAGGATGGTATGCTTGAGCATGTGGACGACTTCTGTTACCTGGGATCATGGATCCGGAAGTCAGGTGAGGACCTTCGAATACGTAAGGGAAAGGCATGGGCAGCCTTGAATAGGCTTTCCAGGATTTGGAAGTCACCTAGAATTAATCGGAAACTTAAGGTCCGATTATTTAGAGCAGCAGTAGTTCCAGTACTCCTCTACGGGAGTCCATGCTGGGCTCTAACTGCTGAGGACACCAAATCTCTGGATGGCACATTCACAAGAATGCTACGCCGGGTACATTGTGTCAAGTACAATGCACACATCTCCAACCAGACACTATATAACATTGGAGGTGTCTCATTGGTTCCCCCAAGCTTGACACTAGAACAAAATCACCTCCGCTTTGCAGGACATTGCTTTCGCCGTGAGGACCAGCCAGTGCATAATCTTGTACTTTGGCAGCCTCATGGAGTGAATAAGCATGGTGGACAGCCCATGACTTTCTTGAGACGCATCTTAAAGGACACTGGCCTTAAAGATGCGGATGATCTAGCAAATGTCATGGGTGATAGGGAGTTGTGGCGGTGTAATTTTGTTGACAAGCCGGCACAGCATTCTTAAAAATGCAGCTGCAATGCAGCATGCCGATCCTAGTAGTTGTTCATTGTTGCTCGCTGTTGTACTTTATTAGTGCTCGTTGTTGCTCGTTGTTGCTCGCTGTTGTACTTTATTAGTGCTCGTTGTTGCTCGTTGTTGCTCATTGTTGTTGTTCATTGGTGTTCGTTGTTGCTCATTGTTGCTCGTTGTTGCTCATTGTTGCTCATTGTTGCTCGTTGTTGCTCGTTGTTGCTCGTTGTTGCTCGTTGTTGCTCATTGTTGCTCGTTATTACTCATTGTTGTTCGTTGTTGATCATTGTTGCTCGTTGTTGCTCATTGTTGTTCGTTGTTGCTCATTGTTGCTCGCTGTTGTACTTTATTAGTGCTCGTTGTTGCTCGTTGTTGCTCGTTGTTGCTCATTGTTGTTGTTCATTGTTGCTCGTTGTTGCTCATTGTTGCTCGTTGCTGCTCATTGTTGCTCGTTGTTGCTCATTGTTGCTGCTCTTTGTTGCTCGTTGTTGCTCATTGTTTCTCGTTGTTGCTCGTTGTTGCTCGTTATTGCTCATTGTTGCTCGTTGATGCTCATTGTTGCTCGTTGTTGCTCATTGTTGCTCGTTGTTGCTCATTGTTGCTAATTATTGCTCATTGTTGCTCATTGTTGCTCAAGTTACTCGTTGTTGCTTATTGTTGCTCGTTGTTGCTCATTGTTGCTCGTTGTTGTACTTTATTATTGCTCGTTGTTGCTCGTTGTTGCTCATTGTTGTTGCTCATTGTGGCTCGTTGTTGCTAATTGTTGCTCGTTGTTGCTCATTGTTGCTCATTGTTGTTCGTTGTTGCTCATTGTTGCTCGTTGTTGTACTTTATTATTGCTCGTTGTTGCTCATTGTTGTTGCTCATTGTTGCTCGTTGTTGCTCATTGTTGCTCGTAGTTGCTCATTGTTGTTCGTTGTTGCTCATTGTTGCTCGTTGTTGTAATTTATTAGTGCTCGTTGTTGCTCGTTGTTACTCATTGTTGTTGTTCATTGTTGTTCGTTGTTGCTCATTGTTGCTCGTTGTTGCTCATTGTTGCTCGTTGTTGCTCATTGTTGCTCGTTGTTGCTCGTTGTTGCTCGTTGTTGCTCGTTGTTGCTCATTGTTGCTCGTTGTTGCTCATTGTTGCTCGTTGTTGCTCATTGTTGCTCGTTGTTGCTCATTGTTGTTCGTTGTTGCTCATTGTTGCTCGTTGTTGTACTTTATTAGTGCTCGTTGTTGCTCATTGTTGCTCGTTGTTGCTCGTTGTTGCTCATTGTTGCTCGTTGTTGCTCATTGTTGTTGTTCTTTGTTGCTCGTTGTTGCTCATTGTTTCTCGTTGTTGCTCGTTGTTGCTCATTGTTGCTCATTGTTGCTTATTGTTGCTCATTGTTGCTCGTTGTTGCTCGTTGATGCTCATTGTTGCTCGTTGTTGCTCATTGTTGCTCGTTGTTGCTCATTGTTGCTAATTATATCTCATTGTTGCTCATTGTTGCTCATGTTGCTCGTTGTTGCTTATTGTTGCTCGTTGTTGCTCGTTGTTGCTCGTTGTTGCTCATTGTTGCTCGTTGTTGCTCATTGTTGCTCATTATTACTCGTCGTTACTCGTTGTTGCTGATTATTGCTCGTTGTTGCTCATTGTTGCTCGTAGTTGCTCATTGTTGCTCATTGTTGCTCATTGTTGCTCATTGTTGCTCGTTGTTGCTCGTTGTTGCTCATTGTTACTCGTTGTTGCTCATTATTGCTCGTTGTTGCTCATTGTTGCTCGTTGTTGCTCGTTGTTGCTCATTGTTGCTCGTTGTTGCTCATTGTTGCTCGTTGTTGCTCATTGTTGCTCATTGTTGCTAATTGTTGCTCGTTATTGCTCATTGTTGCTCATTGTTGCTCGTTGTTGCTCATTGTTACTCGTTGTTACTCATTATTGCTCGTTGTTACTCATTGTTGCTCATTATTGCTCGTTGTTGCTCATTGTTGCTCATTGTTGCTCGTTGTTGCTCATTTTTGCTCGTTGTTGCTCGTTGTTGCTCATTGTTGCTCGTTGTTGCTCGTTGTTGCTCATTGTTGCTTATTGTTGCTCATTGTTGCTCATTGTTGCTCATTGTTGCTTATTGTTGCTCGTTGTTGCTCGTTGTTGCTCGTTGTTGCTCATTGTTGCTCGTTGTTGCTCATTGTTGCTCATTATTACTCGTCGTTACTCGTTGTTGCTGATTATTGCTCGTTGTTGCTCATTGTTGCTCGTAGTTGCTCATTGTTGCTCATTGTTGCTCATTGTTGCTCATTGTTGCTCGTTGTTGCTCGTTGTTGCTCATTGTTACTCGTTGTTGCTCATTATTGCTCGTTGTTGCTCATTGTTGCTCGTTGTTGCTCGTTGTTGCTCATTGTTGCTCGTTGTTGCTCATTGTTGCTCGTTGTTGCTCATTGTTGCTCATTGTTGCTAATTGTTGCTCGTTATTGCTCATTGTTGCTCATTGTTGCTCGTTGTTGCTCATTGTTACTCGTTGTTACTCATTATTGCTCGTTGTTACTCATTGTTGCTCATTATTGCTCGTTGTTGCTCATTGTTGCTCATTGTTGCTCGTTGTTGCTCATTTTTGCTCGTTGTTGCTCGTTGTTGCTCATTGTTGCTCGTTGTTGCTCGTTGTTGCTCATTGTTGCTTATTGTTGCTCATTGTTGCTCATTGTTGCTCATTGTTGCTCATTATTGCTCGTTGTTGCTCGTTGTTGCTCATTGTTGCTCGTTGTTGTTCGTTGTTGCTCATTGTTGCTCGTTGTTGCTCGTTGTTGCTCGTTGTTGCTCATTGTTGCTCGTTGTTGCTCATTGTTGCTCGTTGTTGCTCATTGTTGCTCGTTGTTGCTCATTGTTTACTCGTTGTCGCTCATTGTTACTCATTTTTGCTCATTGTTTACTCGTTGTTGCTCGTTGTTACTCATTGTTGCTCATTGTTGCTTGTTGTTGCTCATTGTTGCTCGTTGTTGCTCATTGTTGCTCATTGTTGTTCGTTGTTGCTCGTTGTTGCTCATTGTTGCTCATTGTTGCTCGTTGTTGCTCGTTGATGCTCATTGTTGCTCGTTGTTGCTTGTTGTTGCTCATTGTTGCTCATTGTTGCTCATTGTTGCTCGTTGTTGCTCATTGTTTACTCGTTGTCGCTCATTGTTACTCATTTTTGCTCATTGTTTACTCGTTGTTGCTCGTCGTTACTCATTGTTGCTCATTATTGCTCGTTGTTGCTCATTGTTGCTCGTTGTTGCTCATTGTTGCTCGTTGTTGCTCATTGTTGTTCGTTGTTGCTCGTTGTTGCTCATTGTTGCTCGTTGTTGTCATTGTTGCTCATTGTTGCTCGTTTTTGCTCGTTGATGCTCATTGTTGCTCGTTGTTGCTCATTGTTGCTCGTTGTTGCTCGTTGATGCTCATTATTGCTAATTATTGCTCATTGTTGCTCATGTTGCTCGTTGTTGCTTATTGTTGCTCGTTGTTGCTCATTGTTGCTCGTTGTTGCTCATTATTACTCGTTGTTGTTGATTATTGCTCGTTGTTGCTCATTGTTGCTCGTAGTTGCTCATTGTTGCTCATTGTTGCTCGTTGTTGCTCGTTGTTGCTAATTGTTACTCGTTGTTGCTCATTATTGCTCGTCGTTGCTCATTGTTGCTCGTTGTTGCTCGTTGTTGCTCATTGTTGCTCATTGTTGTTCGTTGTTGCTCGTTGTTGCTCGTTGTTGCTCATTGTTGCTCGTTGTTGCTCGTTGTTGCTCGTTGTTGCTCATTGTTGCTCGTTGTTGCTCGTTGTTGCTCGCTGTTGCTCATTGTTGCTCGTTGTTGCTCATTGTTGCTCATTGTTACTCGTTGTTGCTCGTTGTTGCTCATTGTTGCTCATTGTTGCTCGTTGTTGCTCATTGTTGCTCATTGTTTACTCGTTGTCGCTCATTGTTACTCATTTTTGCTCATTGTTTACTCGTTGTTGCTCGTTGTTGCTCATTGTTGCTCATTGTTGCTCGTTGTTGCTCATTGTTGCTCGTTGTTGCTCATTGTAGCTCGTTGTTGCTCATTGTTGTTCGTTGTTGCTCATTATTTACTCGTTGTTGCTCATTGTTACTCATTGTTGCTCATTGTTGCTCATTACTGCGCGTTGTTGCTCGTTGTTGCTCATTGTTGCTCATTGTTGCTCATTGTTGTTCGTTGTTGCTCATTATTTACTCGTTGTTGCTCATTGTTACTCATTGTTGCTCATTGTTGCTCATTATTGCGCGTTGTTGCTCGTTGTTGCTCATTGTTGCTCGTTGTTGCTCATTGTTTCTCGTTGTTGCTCATTGTTGCTCGTTGTTGCTCGCTGTTGCTCATTGTTGCTCGTTGTTGCTTATTGTTGCTCGTTGTTGCTCATTGTTACTCGTTGTTGCTCGTTGTTGCTCATTGTTGTTCGTTGTTGCTCATTGTTTACTCGTTGTTGCTCATTGTTACTCATTGTTGCTCATTGTTTACTCGTTGTTGCTCATTGTTTACTCGTTGTTGCTCATTGTTACTCATTGTTGCTCATTGTTTACTCGTTGTTGCTCGTTGTTGCTCATTGTTGCTCATTGTTGCTCATTGTTGCTCATTGTTACTCGTTGTTGCTCGTTGTTGCTCGTTGTTGCTCATTGTTGTTCGTTGTTGCTCATTGTTTACTCGTTGTTGCTCATTGTTACTCATTGTTGCTCATTGTTGTTCGTTGTTGCTCATTGTTTACTCGTTGTTGCTCATTGTTGCTCGTTGTTGCTTATTGTTGCTCGTTGTTGCTCATTGTTACTCTTTATTGCTCGTTGTTGCTCGTTGTTGCTCATTGTTGTTCGTTGTTGCTCATTGTTTACTCGTTGTTGCTCATTGTTACTCATTGTTGCTCATTGTTTACTCGTTGTTGCTCATTGTTTACTCGTTGTTGCTCATTGTTTACTCGTTGTTGCTCATTGTTGCTCATTGTTTACTCGTTGTTGCTCTTTGTTGCTCATTGTTGCTCGTTGTTGCTCATTGTTGCTCGTTGTTGCTCATTGTTTGCTCGTTGTTGCTCATTGTTACTAATTATTGCTCGTTGAACGAAGTAGGATCTGGCAGTGCGCTAAAAGTGAGTGCGCGTAATACTGTAATACTGGCACGTAATAATTTTATTACGAGGCGGTTTTATTACTTATTCATATTGTACTGACCCAGACTATAATGCCATTTTGGATGAATTAAAGAAAAATATAGAGTTCTAAGAATATGAAGGGGAAATATGTAACGTAATTTATATAGAAAATTCCACATGTTTTACTATTTTTTTGAGTATGTACGTTACGTGGGTTTTCCAAGTTCATTTCTGATAAATTTTTAATCTAAGTATTTTGAAGTGTGACATCTCTGGATACTTACATGTTTTAGCTTAACTTTAGGAAGTGTTTGTTATCCAATGCCCCTAGACACTCCCAAAAATCAATGAGTCAGATAACATGAGTCAGAAAAATATAATGTATATTCATTACTCCTATACGGTACCGGTACCGGTACCAAGCACTTTACCTTAATCTTATGTTATCCACTTCGCATGAGATAACTCCGACAGCCTCCAATAGCTATTGAATTAGATAAAGTTGAAGGATTCCATCTAGTATGGCATTGTGTTTGGTATGGAATAATGTGGCTGAGTGACTATTGTAATAAATAACATTAAAAAATCGGTAAAACTAAAAAAAATGTCTCGTCTGTGGCGAGTGGAACGGGTTTGTTTCAATCTGACCTGTAACTCAGGTGTGGCCAGTGGAACGGGTTTGTTTCAATCTGACCTGTAACTCAGGTGTGGCCAGTGGAACGGGTTTGTTTCAATCTGACCTGTAACTCAGGTGTGGCCAGTAGAACGGGTTTGTTTCAACTCACCTGTAACTCAGGTGTGGCCACTGGAACGGGTTTGTTCCAATCTGACCTGTAACTCAGGTGTTGCCACTGGAACGTGTTTGTTTCAACTCACCTGTAACTCAGGTGTGGCCACTGGAACGGGTTTGTTTCAATCTGACCTGTAACTCAGGTGTGGCCAGTGGAACGGGTTTGTTTCAATCTTACCTGTAACTCAGGTGTGGCTACTGGAACGGGTTTGTTCCAATCTGACCTGTAACTCAGGTGTGGCCAGTGGAACTGGTTTGTTCCAATCTGACCTGTAACTCAGGTGTGGCCACTGGAACGTGTTTGTTTCAACTCACCTGTAACTCAGGTGTGGCCACTGGAACGGGTTTGTTTCAATCTGACCTGTAACTCAGGTGTGGCCAGTAGAACGGGTTTGTTTCAATCTGACCTGTATCTCAGGTGTGGCCAGTGGAACGGGTTTGTTTCAATCTGCCTTGTAACTCAGGTGTGGCCAGTGGAACGGGTTTGTTTCAATCTGCCCTGTAACTCAGGTGTGGCCACTGGAACGGGTTTTTTTTTTCAATCAAACCTGTAACTTAGGTGTGGCCACTGGAACGGGTTTTTTTTCAATCTGACCTGTAACTCAGGTGTGGCCAGTCGAACGGGTTTGTTTCAATCTGACCTGTAACTCAGGTGTGGCCAGTGGAACGGGTTTGTTTCAATCTGACCTGTAACTCAGGTGTGGCTACTGGAACGGGTTTGTTTCAATCTGACCTGTAAATCAGGTGTGGCCAGTGGAACGGGTTTGTTTCAATCTGACCTGTAACTCAGGTGTGGCTACTGGAACGGGTTTGTTTCAATCTGACCTGTAACTCAGGTGTGGCCAGTGGAACGGGTTTGTTTCAATCTGACCTGTAACTCAGGTGTGGCTACTGGAACGGGTTTGTTTCAATCTGACCTGTAACTCAGGTGTGGCCAGTGGAACGGGTTTGTTTCAATCTGACCTGTAACTCAGGTGTGGCCAGTGGAACGGGTTTGTTTCAATCTGACCTGTAACTCAGGTGTGGCCAGTGGAACGGGTTTGTTTCAATCTGACCTGTAACTCAGGTGTGGCCAGTGGAACGGGTTTGTTTCAATCTGACCTGTAACTCAGGTGTGGCCAGTGGAACGGGTTTGTTTCAATCTGACCTGTAACTCAGGTGTGGCCAGTGGAACGGGTTTGTTTCAATCTGACCTGTAACTCAGGTGTGGCCAGTGGAACGGGTTTGTTTCAATCTGACCTGTAACTCAGGTGTGGTCTATTGACAGGGTTTCATTCTGACCTATTACTCCACCTTGCGGTGGACCCGGTTTCCATCTAGCCTCAATGTGTTGAAACCATAGAATGTGTTAAAGTGTAATAAGGACTTTTTATCTGGATTTTGTTGCGTTTGTTTGTCACTTTACACTAATGAAAGAATCGCTTAGTAAACGTATTAACGCCTAAATCTTATCGAAAGAAAAATGGGAAAAATACATTAATTCCAAAAATGTACAATGAACTCTGTAATCAACTTGACCGGACATGTCATTTGCCTCAGGAGATAGTATTGAGACGAGTTGGACTTCTAAATAATATATTATTGTTACATTTCTTGACCTCAGTAATGTATACGGGATGCCAATGCTGATATTATTTGGGAGAAAACGTGAAAGATAATATTTTAATGACATATTTTTATTTAATGGGTCCCTTGAGCGGAAACTCTCCCGTTTATTTTTGTATAACAAACTGTGTATGTTTCTGTAGTTCGTATTACCACCATGCCCTTACAAATAACTGTCAGTTCTGAAAGTCAAACGTGTTTCTGTATTGAAAAACTATTGATTGATTATATATGATATATGTCACCAGTAGACCAAACAGCAGCTTGGTCTAGTGGTGACTGTTTGGGCACAGTGCTGTAAATTCTGCAACATAGCCCAACCCTGGCTTTCATCCTAACTGGTTGATAAATGGAAACCAAGGCAACTTGAGAAACAGAGTGGAAAGAAGATAACCCGTGGTGGTGAACAGGCATTCCTTTAGGAAACAGAGTGGAAGGGTTTACTGTGGAAGATCACCCATATGGTGGTGAACATGCATTCCTTTAGGAAACAGAGTGGAAGGGTTTACTGTGGAAGATCACCCATGGTGGTGAACAGGCATTCCTTTGGGAAACAGAATGGAAGGGTTCACTGTGGAAGATCACCCATGGTGGTGAACAGGCATTCCTTTAGGAAACAGAGTGGAAGGGTTTACTGTGGAAGATCACCCATGGTGGTGAACAGGCATTCCTTAGGGAAACAGAGTGGAAAGAGTTTACTGTGGAAGATCACCCATGGTGGTGAACAGGCATTCCTTTAGGAAACACAGTGGAAGGGTTTACTGTGGAAGATCACCCATGTGGTGGTGAACAGGCATTCCTTTAGGAAATAGAATGGAAGGGTCTACTGTGGAAGATCACCCATGGTGGTGAACAGGCATTCCTTTGGGAAACAGAGTGGAAAGAGTATACTGTGGAAGATCACACATGGTGGTGAACAGGCATTCCTTTAGGAAACACAGTGGAAGGGATTACTGTGGAAGATCACCCATGTTGGTGAACAGGCATTCCTTTGGGAAACAGAGTGGAAAGAGTTGACTGTGGAAAATCCCCAATGGTGGTGAACAGGCATTCCTTTAGGAAACACAGTGGAAGGGATTACTGTGGAAGATCACCCATGTTGGTGAACAGGCATTCCTTTGGGAAACAGAGTGGAAGGGTTTACTGTGGAAGATCACCCATGGTGGCGAACAGGCATTCCTTTAGGAAACACAGTGGAAGGGTTTACTGTGGAAGAACACCCATATGGTGGTGAACAGGCATTACTTTGGGAAACAGAATGGAAGGGTTTACTGTGGAAGATCACCAATGGTGGTGAACAGGCATTCCTTTAGGAAATAGAGTGGAAGGGCTTACTGTGGAAGATCACCCATATGGTGGTGAACAGGCATTCCTTTAGGAAACAGAGTGGAAGGTTTTACTGTGGAAGATCAGCCATGGTGGTGAACAGGCATTCCTTTAGGAAACAGAGTGGAAGGTTTTACTGTGGAAGATCACCCATGGTGGTGAACAGGCATTCCTTTAGGAAACAGAATGGAAGGGTTTACTGTGGAAGATCACCCATGGTGGTGAACAGGCATTCCTTTGGGAAACGAGTGGAAAGAGTTTACTATGATTTACGTACGAAGTTCGTTTTAGGCTCATTCGAAAGCTCTTTTCTTAGAGAACAATGGGAAAACGGTTTCCATATTTGGATTCAGCATGAAATTCTGCATCAGATAGGTCAGATAGGGCTCCCCCCCCCCCCCCCCCTTAAAATCGGTTTTGTCATGTAATGACGGTTATGTCGAGATTGACGCCATATACTTATACTTGATATTTAAATAACTTTTATTTCAGTGCAGTCAGTACCAAAGTTTGTTTGTGTATGTAGGCCTTACCATTTGTTGTAGGTAATATTAGCCAATATGCCTAATATAATAAAAACGGGTTTATAATAATTTTGAAGTGATTATCTGAAAGTTGATTAGGAATAGTTGAAGATATTTTTCATTTTATCGGGTAGAAAAATACATGCAGAGGATATGGGCCCCGAAATCAAAGTCAATAAATTGAGGAATTGACTAACTAACAGTACAAATACTGTAGGTGTATACCAGTACCTACCCTCCATACATACATACATACCCACGAAGTAACGTTAGTACCTACCCTCCATACATACATACCCACGAAGTAACGTTAGTACCTACCCTCCATACATACATACCCACGAAGTAACGTTAGTACCTACCCTCCATACATACATACCCACGAAGTAACGTTAGTACCTACCCTCCATACATACATACCCACGAAGTAACGTTAGTACCTACCCTCCATACATACATACCCACGAAGTAACGTTAGTACCTACCCTCCATACATACATACCCACGAAGTAACGTTAGTACCTACCCTCCATACATACATACCCACGAAGTAACGTTAGTACCTACCCTCCATACATACATACCCACGAAGTAACGTTAGTACCTACCCTCCATACATACATACCCACGAAGTAACGTTAGTACCTACCCTCCATACATACATACCCACGAAGTAACGTTAGTACCTACCCTCCATACATACATACCCACGAAGTAACGTTAGTACCTACCCTCCATACATACATACCCACGAAGTAACGTTAGTACCTACCCTCCATACATACATACCCACGAAGTAACGTTAGTACCTACCCTCCATACATACATACCCACGAAGTAACGTTAGTACCTACCCTCCATACATACATACCCACGAAGTAACGTTAGTACCTACCCTCCATACATACATACCCACGAAGTAACGTTAGTACCTACCCTCCATACATACATACCCACGAAGTAACGTTAGTACCTACCCTCCATACATACATACCCACGAAGTAACGTTAGTACCTACCCTCCATACATACATACCCACGAAGTAACGTTAGTACCTACCCTCCATACATACATACCCACGAAGTAACGTTAGTACCTACCCTCCATACATACATACCCACGAAGTAACGTTAGTACCTACCCTCCATACATACATACCCACGAAGTAACGTTAGTACCTACCCTCCATACATACATACCCACGAAGTAACGTTAGTACCTACCCTCCATACATACATACCCACGAAGTAACGTTAGTACCTACCCTCCATACATACATACCCACGAAGTAACGTTAGTACCTACCCTCCATACATACATACCCACGAAGTAACGTTAGTACCTACCCTCCATACATACATACCCACGAAGTAACGTTAGTACCTACCCTCCATACATACATACCCACGAAGTAACGTTAGTACCTACCCTCCATACATACATACCCACGAAGTAACGTTAGTACCTACCCTCCATACATACATACCCACGAAGTAACGTTAGTACCTACCCTCCATACATACATACCCACGAAGTAACGTTAGTACCTACCCTCCATACATACATACCCACGAAGTAACGTTAGTACCTACCCTCCATACATACATACCCACGAAGTAACGTTAGTACCTACCCTCCATACATACATACCCACGAAGTAACGTTAGTACCTACCCTCCATACATACATACCCACGAAGTAACGTTAGTACCTACCCTCCATACATACATACCCACGAAGTAACGTTAGTACCTACCCTCCATACATACATACCCACGAAGTAACGTTAGTACCTACCCTCCATACATACATACCCACGAAGTAACGTTAGTACCTACCCTCCATACATACATACCCACGAAGTAACGTTAGTACCTACCCTCCATACATACATACCCACGAAGTAACGTTAGTACCTACCCTCCATACATACATACCCACGAAGTAACGTTAGTACCTACCCTCCATACATACATACCCACGAAGTAACGTTAGTACCTACCCTCCATACATACATACCCACGAAGTAACGTTAGTACCTACCCTCCATACATACATACCCACGAAGTAACGTTAGTACCTACCCTCCATACATACATACCCACGAAGTAACGTTAGTACCTACCCTCCATACATACATACCCACGAAGTAACGTTAGTACCTACCCTCCATACATACATACCCACGAAGTAACGTTAGTACCTACCCTCCATACATACATACCCACGAAGTAACGTTAGTACCTACCCTCCATACATACATACCCACGAAGTAACGTTAGTACCTACCCTCCATACATACATACCCACGAAGTAACGTTAGTACCTACCCTCCATACATACATACCCACGAAGTAACGTTAGTACCTACCCTCCATACATACATACCCACGAAGTAACGTTAGTACCTACCCTCCATACATACATACCCACGAAGTAACGTTAGTACCTACCCTCCATACATACATACCCACGAAGTAACGTTAGTACCTACCCTCCATACATACATACCCACGAAGTAACGTTAGTACCTACCCTCCATACATACATACCCACGAAGTAACGTTAGTACCTACCCTCCATACATACATACCCACGAAGTAACGTTAGTACCTACCCTCCATACATACATACCCACGAAGTAACGTTAGTACCTACCCTCCATACATACATACCCACGAAGTAACGTTAGTACCTACCCTCCATACATACATACCCACGAAGTAACGTTAGTACCTACCCTCCATACATACATACCCACGAAGTAACGTTAGTACCTACCCTCCATACATACATACCCACGAAGTAACGTTAGTACCTACCCTCCATACATACATACCCACGAAGTAACGTTAGTACCTACCCTCCATACATACATACCCACGAAGTAACGTTAGTACCTACCCTCCATACATACATACCCACGAAGTAACGTTAGTACCTACCCTCCATACATACATACCCACGAAGTAACGTTAGTACCTACCCTCCATACATACATACCCACGAAGTAACGTTAGTACCTACCCTCCATACATACATACCCACGAAGTAACGTTAGTACCTACCCTCCATACATACATACCCACGAAGTAACGTTAGTACCTACCCTCCATACATACATACCCACGAAGTAACGTTAGTACCTACCCTCCATACATACATACCCACGAAGTAACGTTAGTACCTACCCTCCATACATACATACCCACGAAGTAACGTTAGTACCTACCCTCCATACATACATACCCACGAAGTAACGTTAGTACCTACCCTCCATACATACATACCCACGAAGTAACGTTAGTACCTACCCTCCATACATACATACCCACGAAGTAACGTTAGTACCTACCCTCCATACATACATACCCACGAAGTAACGTTAGTACCTACCCTCCATACATACATACCCACGAAGTAACGTTAGTACCTACCCTCCATACATACATACCCACGAAGTAACGTTAGTACCTACCCTCCATACATACATACCCACGAAGTAACGTTAGTACCTACCCTCCATACATACATACCCACGAAGTAACGTTAGTACCTACCCTCCATACATACATACCCACGAAGTAACGTTAGTACCTACCCTCCATACATACATACCCACGAAGTAACGTTAGTACCTACCCTCCATACATACATACCCACGAAGTAACGTTAGTACCTACCCTCCATACATACATACCCACGAAGTAACGTTAGTACCTACCCTCCATACATACATACCCACGAAGTAACGTTAGTACCTACCCTCCATACATACATACCCACGAAGTAACGTTAGTACCTACCCTCCATACATACATACCCACGAAGTAACGTTAGTACCTACCCTCCATACATACATACCCACGAAGTAACGTTAGTACCTACCCTCCATACATACATACCCACGAAGTAACGTTAGTACCTACCCTCCATACATACATACCCACGAAGTAACGTTAGTACCTACCCTCCATACATACATACCCACGAAGTAACGTTAGTACCTACCCTCCATACATACATACCCACGAAGTAACGTTAGTACCTACCCTCCATACATACATACCCACGAAGTAACGTTAGTACCTACCCTCCATACATACATACCCACGAAGTAACGTTAGTACCTACCCTCCATACATACATACCCACGAAGTAACGTTAGTACCTACCCTCCATACATACATACCCACGAAGTAACGTTAGTACCTACCCTCCATACATACATACCCACGAAGTAACGTTAGTACCTACCCTCCATACATACATACCCACGAAGTAACGTTAGTACCTACCCTCCATACATACATACCCACGAAGTAACGTTAGTACCTACCCTCCATACATACATACCCACGAAGTAACGTTAGTACCTACCCTCCATACATACATACCCACGAAGTAACGTTAGTACCTACCCTCCATACATACATACCCACGAAGTAACGTTAGTACCTACCCTCCATACATACATACCCACGAAGTAACGTTAGTACCTACCCTCCATACATACATACCCACGAAGTAACGTTAGTACCTACCCTCCATACATACATACCCACGAAGTAACGTTAGTACCTACCCTCCATACATACATACCCACGAAGTAACGTTAGTACCTACCCTCCATACATACATACCCACGAAGTAACGTTAGTACCTACCCTCCATACATACATACCCACGAAGTAACGTTAGTACCTACCCTCCATACATACATACCCACGAAGTAACGTTAGTACCTACCCTCCATACATACATACCCACGAAGTAACGTTAGTACCTACCCTCCATACATACATACCCACGAAGTAACGTTAGTACCTACCCTCCATACATACATACCCACGAAGTAACGTTAGTACCTACCCTCCATACATACATACCCACGAAGTAACGTTAGTACCTACCCTCCATACATACATACCCACGAAGTAACGTTAGTACCTACCCTCCATACATACATACCCACGAAGTAACGTTAGTACCTACCCTCCATACATACATACCCACGAAGTAACGTTAGTACCTACCCTCCATACATACATAC
>JAUCBJ010002433.1:0-19745 GCA_032718475.1 Nemertoderma westbladi
AAAATAGACCAAATCTCTAACCGCATCATCCGTTGCCACTTCTCATGTTCTGGAAGACTGGCTAAGAAGTTTCCTAAGGTGGTTCTGATTGTGTGCTACTCTCCAACTAGTGTTGCCCCTGTAGAGGAGGTGGAAAATTTCTACCACAATCTACAAGCAGCAACTGATGGAGTGGATCAGCATGCATTCTTAACATTCCTGGGAGACTTTAATGCAAGTCTGCATCAATCACCTACATCGCCCTGGGTCTATAGCAATAGTGTTAACCGAAATTCTGTCCATCTTCAGGATTTTATCTCTGGAAATGGATTGTTTTCGGCTGGAACCCAGTTCAAGAAGCGAACTGGAAAGCTATGGACTCATAGTGGACCCAGTGGTCACAAGTCCCAGATAGACCATATTCTGTTTCGTAGGAAATACAGGAGCTCTATACAAGACTGTAATGCATTTACACTTCGACCCTTCTCCAGTGATCACCGCCTTATTGTGGCCAAGGTAAGACTTAGTCTGCGTGCTAGCAGAACAACGAAATCTGCCTTGCCACGGCATGACTGGTCCTCTCTGTTGCAACAGCCAAGTGTGAGATCCAGCTTCACACTACAGCTGAGCAACAGGTATGAGGCTCTTGCCTCTGAGGCGGCAGATCACTGTGAGGGCTATACTGCCTTTACAGAAGCAGTTAAGTTAGCAGCTGCAGAAACAGTTCCTGTATACCCTCGAAACAGGAAAAGGGCCCCCTGGACTGACAACAAAATTCAGAAGTGCCGAAATGACCTTCATAAGGCGCAGAAAGAGTCCCGACTCAAACAGACTACAGCGGCCAAGAATGCAGTTAAAGCTGCATCTAGGTCTCTGAACAGGCAGTACTCTGTTAATCTACAGGAGCTAATAAACCAACAGGTTGATGCCATCAATGATGCTGACGACAGCAGGCAATCATCCCAGGCATGGAAATCGATCAATCTGCTTACTGGGCGGAAAAGCCAACCAACCACCAAGGTTAAGGCTGAATCACCAGCCGATCGCCTCAATGGTTGGAAAGCCCACTTTGAAAAGCTCCTCAATAATGACAGGGTATTGCCTGATAACTTTATAGAAGTAAAAGTGTCTGAGTCTGTACTCCCAGATATTCCCATTGGCGATATCTCCTTTGCAGAAGTGAAGGCTGCTGCAAAGAGCATTAAGACCAATCGTGCCAGTGGAGTAGATGGTGTTCCCCCTGAGGTCTTTAAAATACCTGAGTGTCTAAAGCTCATCTATCCCATCATAGTAGACATGTACCGTACAACAAGAGTCCCACAAGAAATGAAAACAAATAAGTTGGTGCCAGTTCCCAAGAAGGGCAACCTAACACTCTATGGTTCTTTTCGGGGAATCTCATTGATCTCGATTGCTGCAAAACTATACAATAGAATTCTATTAAATCGCATCAGGGATCCCATTGAGAGACTGCTACGTGGAAATCAGAATGGGTTCCGTAAAGGTCGTGGGACCATGGAGCCCATTTTGGCACTTAGAAGGATAATTGAAGAGTTATCAAAAAAGAAAGACAGGCATCTGGCTGTTATCTTTGTTGACTTCTTCAAGGCCTTTGATTCAGTCTCTCGCTCACGTATGTTCAGCATACTTTCATTATATGGGATTCCTGATGAAATTATTGCAGCAATCAGATCAGTATACGATGGTTCGACAACATTTGTGTCTACTGTTGACGGTGACACAGAACCATTTGAAGTGTTATGGGGCGTCCTCCAAGGAGACACACTTGCACCATTCTTGTTCATTATTGTGGTTGACTATGTTCTACGCATGTCCTTAGATCATCATAATGATGATGGGGTGATGATAACTCCACCTACTGGCTCCAGAAGTCGAGGAAATCCTGCCAAGTACCTAACTGATCTAGACTTTGCTGATGACTTAGGAGTACTCTCAGAATCATTAGAGGGAGCCCAGCGGCTCCTCAGCTCATTAGAACATGCTGCTTCTAGTGTTGGTCTTTTTATTAACTCCAGAAAGACCAAAATTCTGACAGTTAACTTTGAAAGTCCTCAGCAAGTCTCTGATCGGATGAGCATAAGCTCAAAGGATGGTATGCTTGAGCATGTGGACGACTTCTGTTACCTGGGATCATGGATCCGGAAGTCAGGTGAGGACCTTCGAATACGTAAGGGAAAGGCATGGGCAGCCTTGAATAGGCTTTCCAGGATTTGGAAGTCACCTAGAATTAATCGGAAACTTAAGGTCCGATTATTTAGAGCAGCAGTAGTTCCAGTACTCCTCTACGGGAGTCCATGCTGGGCTCTAACTGCTGAGGACACCAAATCTCTGGATGGCACATTCACAAGAATGCTACGCCGGGTACATTGTGTCAAGTACAATGCACACATCTCCAACCAGACACTATATAACATTGGAGGTGTCTCATTGGTTCCCCCAAGCTTGACACTAGAACAAAATCGCCTCCGCTTTGCAGGACATTGCTTTCGCCGTGAGGACCAGCCAGTGCATAATCTTGTACTTTGGCAGCCTCATGGAGTGAATAAGCATGGTGGACAGCCCATGACTTTCTTGAGACGCATCTTAAAGGACACTGGCCTTAAAGATGCGGATGATCTAGCAAATGTCATGGGTGATAGGGAGTTGTGGCGGCGCAATTTTGTTGACAAGCCGGCACAGCATTCTTAAAAATGCAGCTGCAATGCAGCATGCCGATCCTAGTAGTAGTAGTAGTAGTAGCATTTTTTGGTTGTCGGAATTGCTAACACAGTAATTAATGGACACAAAGAATCATTCTAATGGTGTAGGAGGTACGTAGGCCTACAAAATTAATAGGCATACAGAATATCTGGCAGAGGTCTTAGGGGAAAATTAGTAATGTAATTTAATTAATAGCTTTGTAAACATCTGGCGTTTTTATCCTATATAGTTTGTTTTAATACATTGTTTAATATACATACTACTTTACTTTGTTTGGTAGTTAAATTCCCCCCATATAATATTGTAATGCGTTATGTTCACTACGACAATAGGGCTGCCGTATTACTGCTGCATACTGAAACTAAATATTGTCGTCTGTAGCATTATTGGGTATATGCCATCCAGTGATTTGGTGCCCTAAGAACCTGTATGGAATAACTGGTGTATTTAGAATGCAGGCTCTATCAACTACTGGGACATAAGATATAGTCACATGTAAAAAAAAACGAACAAAATAAAATAATTAATGCTTATTTAGTCATTAACTTCCATTAATATGCACTCTTGGTACGCATAATTATTATTTTTAATTGTTAGCACCAGAATTTATGGCCCCGGCGGCTTTATTATATGTATTATAAAATTAAATTAATTAAAACCAAAACTAAATAAACCCAACAATAGCACGTAAATTTACCATAAATCGGTAAGGTAGTTTTCAAAGTAATTAAAATTGTGCAAATTTTTAAGAATAATACAAATAAAAAGCCATGAGGTTGTTATGTTGGTGGTTGAATATAGATATTGTAAGAGTATAACCTGTGCAAATTGCATTGATGATTGGTGCTGACTTAATAATCCTTGAAAAACCACGAAGTTTGTTGATTTTTCGGTGTGTTATAACATTAATTTAACCCAAATTACAACCGGGGTGAGATGTTCCACCATTACTATATTACCATATTACTAAGGACGTACTTATAAATGTCCGTATAAATTCGAACATTTCAAAAAAATTGTGCTGTGGACTAAATTTTGAGGTGGTTCTAAGGCAATACAGGCCATGACACCGGAATTCCGACAAAAGTCAGCATTATTATTCAAATTTATAAATAAATTGGAAATGGACATTATAATTATTATAACAATTAATTTAAATACAAATTTAAGTAAGTAAGTATTTTATCGATTGTATCGACGACCATGGCGTGGATTGGGGTTCGGCGACGGCGCGGGCATCAACCTTGCAGGGAGCTTTTAAATAGGGTTGAGTCGCCTTCGTTGGGATTCTCCATCTCCGATATGTTTTTTCATAAGCTATTGATAACCAAGGTATATTCATCCATACTAGCTAACTTATTCTTAATAATTATTCCAAATTAGTTTTAATCGAGCAAATTTCCAAAAATCTACAAAAAATCTTCCCAAAATCGTAAAATCGTGACCATAGAGCCAGAACAACACATACCACAATTTTTCAAAAAATTTTTTTTTACCAAAAATACTCAAGATGGCGTTCTACATCTTATATTAAAATCCTAGACTTGTATGTCAGTCCGTTTAGGAGATATGGAAAACCAGGACAACCCTCACAACATAAAAGTTGAAAACCGTTAGAGGTAAAACAACACATACCACATTTATTATGTTAAAATCCTAGACTTGTATGTCAGCCCGTTTAGGAGATATGGAAAACCAGAACAACCCTCACAACATAAAAGTTGAAAACTGTTAGAGGTAAAACAACACATATCACACTTATTATGTTAAAATCCTAGACTTGTATGTCAGTCCGTTTAGGAGATATGGAAAACCAGAACAACCCTCACAACATAAAAGTTGAAAACTGTTAGAGGTAAAACAACACATACCACACTTATTATGTTAAAATCCTAGACTTGTATGTCAGTCCGTTTAGGAGATATGGAAAACCAGAACAACCCTCACAACATAAAATTTGAAAACTGTTAGAGGTAAAACAACACATATCACACTTATTATGTTAAAATCCTAGACTTGTATGTCAGTCCGTTTAGGAGATATGGAAAACCAGAACAACCCTCACAACATAAAAGTTGAAAACTGTTAGAGGTAAAACAACACATACCACACTTATTATGTTAAAATCCTAGACTTGTATGTCAGTCCGTTTAGGAGATATGGAAAACCAGAACAACCCTCACAACATAAAAGTTGAAAACTGTTAGAGGTAAAACAACACATATCACACTTATTATGTTAAAATCCTAGACTTGTATGTCAGTCCGTTTAGGAGATATGGAAAACCAGAACAAACCTCACAACATATTAGTTGAAAACCGTTAGAGGTAAAACAACACATATCACACTTATTATGTTAAAATCCTAGACTTGTATGTCAGTCCGTTTAGGAGATATGGAAAACCAGAACAACCCTCACAACATAAAAGTTGAAAACTGTTAGAGGTAAAACAACACATACCACACTTATTATGTTAAAATCCTAGACTTGTATGTCAGTCCGTTTAGGAGATATGGAAAACCAGAACAACCCTCACAACATAAGTTGAAAACTGTTAGAGGTAAAACAACACACTTATTATGTAAAATCCTAGACTTGTATGTCAGTCCGTTTAGGAGATATGGAAAACCAGAACAACCCTCACAACATAAGTTGAAAACTGTTAGAGGTAAAACAACACACTTATTATGTAAAATCCTAGACTTGTATGTCAGTCCGTTTAGGAGATATGGAAAACCAGAACAACCCTCACAACATAAAATTTGAAAACTGTTAGAGGTAAAACAACACATATCACACTTATTATGTTAAAATCCTAGACTTGTATGTCAGTCCGTTTAGGAGATATGGAAAACCAGAACAACCCTCACAACATAAAAGTTGAAAACTGTTAGAGGTAAAACAACACATACCACACTTATTATGTTAAAATCCTAGACTTGTATGTCAGTCCGTTTAGGAGATATGGAAAACCAGAACAACCCTCACAACATAAAAGTTGAAAACTGTTAGAGGTAAAACAACACATATCACACTTATTATGTTAAAATCCTAGACTTGTATGTCAGTCCGTTTAGGAGATATGGAAAACCAGAACAAACCTCACAACATATTAGTTGAAAACCGTTAGAGGTAAAACAACACATACCACACTTATTATGTTAAAATCCTAGACTTGTATGTCAGTCCGTTTAGGAGATATGGAAAACCAGAACAACCCTCACAACATAAAAGTTGAAAACTGTTAGAGGTAAAACAACACATATCACACTTATTATGTTAAAATCCTAGACTTGTATGTCAGTCCGTTTAGGAGATATGGAAAACCAGAACAACCCTCACAACATAAAAGTTGAAAACTGTTAGAGGTAAAACAACACATATCACACTTATTATGTTAAAATCCTAGACTTGTATGTCAGTCCGTTTAGGAGATATGGAAAACCAGAACAACCCTCACAACATATAAGTTGAAAACTAGAGGTAAAACAACACATACCACACTTATTATGTTAAAATCCTAGACTTGTATGTCAGCCCGTTTAGGAGATATGGAAAACCAGAACAACCCTCACAACATAAAAGTTGAAAACTAGAGGTAAAACAACACATACCACACTTATTATGTTAAAATCCTAGACTTGTATGTCAGTCCGTTTAGGAGATATGGAAAACCAGAACAACCCTCACAACATATAAGTTGAAAACTAGAGGTAAAACAACACATACCACACTTATTATGTTAAAATCCTAGACTTGTATGTCAGTCCGTTTAGAAGATATGGAAAACCAGAACAACCCTCACAACATAAAAGTTGAAAACCGTTAGAGGTAAAACAACACATACCACACTTATTATGTTAAAATCCTAGACTTGTATGTCAGCCCGTTTAGGAGATATGGAAAACCAGAACAACCCTCACAACATAAAAGTTGAAAACTGTTAGAGGTAAAACAACACATATCACACTTATTATGTTAAAATCCTAGACTTGTATGTCAGTCCGTTTAGGAGATATGGAAAACCAGAACAACCCTCACAACATAAAAGTTGAAAACTAGAGGTAAAACAACACATACCACACTTATTATGTTAAAATCCTAGACTTGTATGTCAGTCCGTTTAGGAGATATGGAAAACCAGAACAACCCTCACAACATATAAGTTGAAAACTGTTAGAGGTAAAACAACACATACCACACTTATTATGTTAAAATCCTAGACTTGTATGTCAGTCCGTTTAGGAGATATGGAAAACCAGAACAACCCTCACAACATATAAGTTGAAAACTAGAGGTAAAACAACACATACCACACTTATTATGTTAAAATCCTAGACTTGTATGTCAGTCCGTTTAGGAGATATGGAAAACCAGAACAACCCTCACAACATAAAAGTTGAAAACCGTTAGAGGTAAAACAACACATACCACACTTATTATGTTAAAATCCTAGACTTGTATGTCAGTCCGTTTAGGAGATATGGAAAACCAGAACAACCCTCACAACATATAAGTTGAAAACTAGAGGTAAAACAACACATACCACACTTATTATGTTAAAATCCTAGACTTGTATGTCAGTCCGTTTAGGAGATATGGAAAACCAGAACAACCCTCACAACATATAAGTTGAAAACTAGAGGTAAAACAACACATACCACACTTATTATGTTAAAATCCTAGACTTGTATGTCAGCCCGTTTAGGAGATATGGAAAACCAGAACAACCCTCACAACATAAAAGTTGAAAACTGTTAGAGGTAAAACAACACATACCACACTTATTATGTTAAAATCCTAGACTTGTATGTCAGTCCGTTTAGGAGATATGGAAAACCAGAACAACCCTCACAACATAAAAGTTGAAAACTGTTAGAGGTAAAACAACACATATCACACTTATTATGTTAAAATCCTAGACTTGTATGTCAGTCCGTTTAGGAGATATGGAAAACCAGAACAAACCTCACAACATAAAAGTTGAAAACTGTTAGAGGTAAAACAACACATACCACACTTATTATGTTAAAATCCTAGACTTGTATGTCAGTCCGTTTAGGAGATATGGAAAACCAGAACAACCCTCACAACATAAAAGTTGAAAACTGTTAGAGGTAAAACAACACATATCACACTTATTATGTTAAAATCCTAGACTTGTATGTCAGTCCGTTTAGGAGATATGGAAAACCAGAACAACCCTCACAACATAAAAGTTGAAAACTGTTAGAGGTAAAACAACACATATCACACTTATTATGTTAAAATCCTAGACTTGTATGTCAGTCCGTTTAGGAGATATGGAAAACCAGAACAACCCTCACAACATATAAGTTGAAAACTAGAGGTAAAACAACACATACCACACTTATTATGTTAAAATCCTAGACTTGTATGTCAGCCCGTTTAGGAGATATGGAAAACCAGAACAACCCTCACAACATAAAAGTTGAAAACTAGAGGTAAAACAACACATACCACACTTATTATGTTAAAATCCTAGACTTGTATGTCAGTCCGTTTAGGAGATATGGAAAACCAGAACAACCCTCACAACATATAAGTTGAAAACTAGAGGTAAAACAACACATACCACACTTATTATGTTAAAATCCTAGACTTGTATGTCAGTCCGTTTAGAAGATATGGAAAACCAGAACAACCCTCACAACATAAAAGTTGAAAACCGTTAGAGGTAAAACAACACATACCACACTTATTATGTTAAAATCCTAGACTTGTATGTCAGCCCGTTTAGGAGATATGGAAAACCAGAACAACCCTCACAACATAAAAGTTGAAAACTGTTAGAGGTAAAACAACACATATCACACTTATTATGTTAAAATCCTAGACTTGTATGTCAGTCCGTTTAGGAGATATGGAAAACCAGAACAACCCTCACAACATAAAATTTGAAAACTAGAGGTAAAACAACACATACCACACTTATTATGTTAAAATCCTAGACTTGTATGTCAGTCCGTTTAGGAGATATGGAAAACCAGAACAACCCTCACAACATATAAGTTGAAAACTGTTAGAGGTAAAACAACACATACCACACTTATTATGTTAAAATCCTAGACTTGTATGTCAGTCCGTTTAGGAGATATGGAAAACCAGAACAACCCTCACAACATATAAGTTGAAAACTAGAGGTAAAACAACACATACCACACTTATTATGTTAAAATCCTAGACTTGTATGTCAGTCCGTTTAGGAGATATGGAAAACCAGAACAACCCTCACAACATAAAAGTTGAAAACCGTTAGAGGTAAAACAACACATACCACACTTATTATGTTAAAATCCTAGACTTGTATGTCAGTCCGTTTAGGAGATATGGAAAACCAGAACAACCCTCACAACATATAAGTTGAAAACTAGAGGTAAAACAACACATACCACACTTATTATGTTAAAATCCTAGACTTGTATGTCAGTCCGTTTAGGAGATATGGAAAACCAGAACAACCCTCACAACATATAAGTTGAAAACTAGAGGTAAAACAACACATACCACACTTATTATGTTAAAATCCTAGACTTGTATGTCAGCCCGTTTAGGAGATATGGAAAACCAGAACAACCCTCACAACATAAAAGTTGAAAACTGTTAGAGGTAAAACAACACATACCACACTTATTATGTTAAAATCCTAGACTTGTATGTCAGTCCGTTTAGGAGATATGGAAAACCAGAACAACCCTCACAACATAAAAGTTGAAAACTGTTAGAGGTAAAACAACACATATCACACTTATTATGTTAAAATCCTAGACTTGTATGTCAGTCCGTTTAGGAGATATGGAAAACCAGAACAAACCTCACAACATAAAAGTTGAAAACTGTTAGAGGTAAAACAACACATACCACACTTATTATGTTAAAATCCTAGACTTGTATGTCAGTCCGTTTAGGAGATATGGAAAACCAGAACAACCCTCACAACATAAAAGTTGAAAACTGTTAGAGGTAAAACAACACATATCACACTTATTATGTTAAAATCCTAGACTTGTATGTCAGTCCGTTTAGGAGATATGGAAAACCAGAACAACCCTCACAACATAAAAGTTGAAAACTGTTAGAGGTAAAACAACACATATCACACTTATTATGTTAAAATCCTAGACTTGTATGTCAGTCCGTTTAGGAGATATGGAAAACCAGAACAACCCTCACAACATATAAGTTGAAAACTAGAGGTAAAACAACACATACCACACTTATTATGTTAAAATCCTAGACTTGTATGTCAGCCCGTTTAGGAGATATGGAAAACCAGAACAACCCTCACAACATAAAAGTTGAAAACTAGAGGTAAAACAACACATACCACACTTATTATGTTAAAATCCTAGACTTGTATGTCAGTCCGTTTAGGAGATATGGAAAACCAGAACAACCCTCACAACATATAAGTTGAAAACTAGAGGTAAAACAACACATACCACACTTATTATGTTAAAATCCTAGACTTGTATGTCAGCCCGTTTAGGAGATATGGAAAACCAGAACAACCCTCACAACATAAAAGTTGAAAACTAGAGGTAAAACAACACATACCACACTTATTATGTTAAAATCCTAGACTTGTATGTCAGTCCGTTTAGGAGATATGGAAAACCAGAACAACCCTCACAACATATAAGTTGAAAACTAGAGGTAAAACAACACATACCACACTTATTATGTTAAAATCCTAGACTTGTATGTCAGTCCGTTTAGAAGATATGGAAAACCAGAACAACCCTCACAACATAAAAGTTGAAAACCGTTAGAGGTAAAACAACACATACCACACTTATTATGTTAAAATCCTAGACTTGTATGTCAGCCCGTTTAGGAGATATGGAAAACCAGAACAACCCTCACAACATAAAAGTTGAAAACTGTTAGAGGTAAAACAACACATATCACACTTATTATGTTAAAATCCTAGACTTGTATGTCAGTCCGTTTAGGAGATATGGAAAACCAGAACAACCCTCACAACATAAAAGTTGAAAACTAGAGGTAAAACAACACATACCACACTTATTATGTTAAAATCCTAGACTTGTATGTCAGTCCGTTTAGGAGATATGGAAAACCAGAACAACCCTCACAACATATAAGTTGAAAACTGTTAGAGGTAAAACAACACATACCACACTTATTATGTTAAAATCCTAGACTTGTATGTCAGTCCGTTTAGGAGATATGGAAAACCAGAACAACCCTCACAACATATAAGTTGAAAACTAGAGGTAAAACAACACATACCACACTTATTATGTTAAAATCCTAGACTTGTATGTCAGTCCGTTTAGGAGATATGGAAAACCAGAACAACCCTCACAACATAAAAGTTGAAAACTGTTAGAGGTAAAACAACACATACCACACTTATTATGTTAAAATCCTAGACTTGTATGTCAGTCCGTTTAGGAGATATGGAAAACCAGAACAACCCTCACAACATAAAAGTTGAAAACTGTTAGAGGTAAAACAACACAAACCACACTTATTATGTTAAAATCCTAGACTTGTATGTCAGTCCGTTTAGGAGATATGGAAAACCAGAACAACCCTCACAACATATAAGTTGAAAACTAGAGGTAAAACAACACATATCACACTTATTATGTTAAAATCCTAGACTTGTATGTCAGTCCGTTTAGGAGATATGGAAAACCAGAACAACCCTCACAACATATAAGTTGAAAACTAGAGGTAAAACAACACATACCACACTTATTATGTTAAAATCCTAGACTTGTATGTCAGTCCGTTTAGGAGATATGGAAAACCAGAACAACCCTCACAACATATAAGTTGAAAACTAGAGGTAAAACAACACATACCACACTTATTATGTTAAAATCCTAGACTTGTATGTCAGTCCGTTTAGGAGATATGGAAAACCAGAACAACCCTCACAACATAAAAGTTGAAAACTGTTAGAGGTAAAACAACACATATCACACTTATTATGTTAAAATCCTAGACTTGTATGTCAGTCCGTTTAGGAGATATGGAAAACCAGAACAACCCTCACAACATAAAAGTTGAAAACTAGAGGTAAAACAACACATACCACACTTATTATGTTAAAATCCTAGACTTGTATGTCAGTCCGTTTAGGAGATATGGAAAACCAGAACAACCCTCACAACATATAAGTTGAAAACCGTTAGAGGTAAAACAACACATATCACACTTATTATGTTAAAATCCTAGACTTGTATGTCAGTCCGTTTAGGAGATATGGAAAACCAGAACAACCCTCACAACATAAAAGTTGACAACTGTTCGAGGTAAAACAACACATATCACACTTATTATGTTAAAATCCTAGACTTGTATGTCAGTCCGTTTAGGAGATATGGAAAACCAGAACAACCCTCACAACATAAAAGTTGAAAACTGTTCGAGGTAAAACAACACATACCACACTTATTATGTTAAAATCCTAGACTTGTATGTCAGTCCGTTTAGGAGATATGGAAAACCAGAACAACCCTCACAACATAAAAGTTGAAAACTGTTCGAGGTAAAACAACACATACCACACTTATTATGTTAAAATCCTAGACTTGTATGTCAGTCCGTTTAGGAGATATGGAAAACCAGAACAACCCTCACAACATAAAAGTTGAAAACTGTTAGAGGTAAAACAACACATATCACACTTATTATGTTAAAATCCTAGACTTGTATGTCAGTTCGTTTAGGAGATATGGAAAACCAGAACAACCCTCACAACATAAAAGTTGAAAACTGTTCGAGGTAAAACAACACATACCACACTTATTATGTTAAAATCCTAGACTTGTGTGTCAGTCCGTTTAGGAGATATGGAAAACCAGAACAACCCTCACAACATAAAAGTTGAAAACCGTTAGAGGTAAAACAACACATACCACACTTATTATGTTAAAATCCTAGACTTGTATGTCAGTCCGTTTAGGAGATATGGAAAACCAGAACAACCCTCACAACATAAAAGTTGAAAACTGTTAGAGGTAAAACAACACATATCACACTTATTATGTTAAAATCCTAGACTTGTATGTCAGTCCGTTTAGGAGATATGGAAAACCAGAACAACCCTCACAACATAAAAGTTGAAAACTGTTAGAGGTAAAACAACACATATCACACTTATTATGTTAAAATCCTAGACTTGTATGTCAGTCCGTTTAGGAGATATGGAAAACCAGAACAACCCTCACAACATAAAAGTTGAAAACTGTTAGAGGTAAAACAACACATATCACACTTATTATGTTAAAATCCTAGACTTGTTATGTCAGTCCGTTTAGGAGATATGGAAAACCAGAACAACCCTCACAACATAAAAGTTGAAAACTGTTAGAGGTAAAACAACAGATACCACACTTATTATGTTAAAATCCTAGACTTGTATGTCAGTCCGTTTAGGAGATATGGAAAACCAGAACAACCCTCACAACATAAAAGTTGAAAACTGTTAGAGGTAAAACAACACATACCACACTTATTATGTTAAAATCCTAGACTTGTGTGTCAGCCCGTTTAGGAGATATGGAAAACCAGAACAACCCTCACAACATAAAAGTTGAAAACTGTTAGAGGTAAAACAACACATACCACACTTATTATGTTAAAATCCTAGACTTGTATGTCAGTCCGTTTAGGAGATATGGAAAACCAGAACAACCCTCACAACATAAAAGTTGAAAACTGTTCGAGGTAAAACAACACATACCACACTTATTATGTTAAAATCCTAGACTTGTATGTCAGTCCGTTTAGGAGATATGGAAAACCAGAACAACCCTCACAACATAAAAGTTGAAAACTGTTAGAGGTAAAACAACACATACCACACTTATTATGTTAAAATCCTAGACTTGTATGTCAGTCCGTTTAGGAGATATGGAAAACCAGAACAACCCTCACAACATATAAGTTGAAAACTAGAGGTAAAACAACACATACCACACTTATTATGTTAAAATCCTAGACTTGTATGTCAGTCCGTTTAGGAGATATGGAAAACCAGAACAACCCTCACAACATAAAAGTTGAAAACTGTTCGAGGTAAAACAACACATACCACACTTATTATGTTAAAATCCTAGACTTGTATGTCAGTCCGTTTAGGAGATATGGAAAACCAGAACAACCCTCACAACATAAAAGTTGAAAACTGTTCGAGGTAAAACAACACATACCACACTTATTATGTTAAAATCCTAGACTTGTATGTCAGTCCGTTTAGGAGATATGGAAAACCAGAACAACCCTCACAACATAAAAGTTGAAAACTGTTCGAGGTAAAACAACACATACCACACTTATTATGTTAAAATCCTAGACTTGTATGTCAGTCCGTTTAGGAGATATGGAAAACCAGAACAACCCTCACAACATAAGTTGAAAACTGTTAGAGGTAAAACAACACATATCACACTTATTATGTTAAAATCCTAGACTTGTATGTCAGTCCGTTTAGGAGATATGGAAAACCAGAACAACCCTCACAACATATAAGTTGAAAACTAGAGGTAAAACAACACATACCACACTTATTATGTTAAAATCCTAGACTTGTATGTCAGTCCGTTTAGGAGATATGGAAAACCAGAACAACCCTCACAACATAAAAGTTGAAAACTGTTAGAGGTAAAACAACACATATCACACTTATTATGTTAAAATCCTAGACTTGTATGTCAGTCCGTTTAGGAGATATGGAAAACCAGAACAACCCTCACAACATAAAAGTTGAAAACTGTTCGAGGTAAAACAACACATACCACACTTATTATGTTAAAATCCTAGACTTGTATGTCAGTCCGTTTAGGAGATATGGAAAACCAGAACAACCCTCACAACATAAAAGTTGAAAACTGTTAGAGGTAAAACAACACATATCACACTTATTATGTTAAAATCCTAGACTTGTATGTCAGTCCGTTTAGGAGATATGGAAAACCAGAACAACCCTCACAACATAAAAGTTGAAAACTGTTAGAGGTAAAACAACACATACCACACTTATTATGTTAAAATCCTAGACTTGTATGTCAGTCCGTTTAGGAGATATGGAAAACCAGAACAACCCTCACAACATAAAAGTTGAAAACTGTTAGAGGTAAAACAACACATATCACACTTATTATGTTAAAATCCTAGACTTGTATGTCAGTCCGTTTAGGAGATATGGAAAACCAGAACAACCCTCACAACATAAAAGTTGAAAACTGTTAGAGGTAAAACAACACATACCACACTTATTATGTTAAAATCCTAGACTTGTGTGTCAGTCCGTTTAGGAGATATGGAAAACCAGAACAACCCTCACAACATAAAAGTTGAAAACTGTTAGAGGTAAAACAACACATACCACACTTATTATGTTAAAATCCTAGACTTGTGTGTCAGTCCGTTTAGGAGATATGGAAAACCAGAACAACCCTCACAACATAAAAGTTGAAAACTAGAGGTAAAACAACACATACCACACTTATTATGTTAAAATCCTAGACTTGTATGTCAGTCCGTTTAGGAGATATGGAAAACCAGAACAACCCTCACAACATATAAGTTGAAAACTGTTAGAGGTAAAACAACACATACCACACTTATTATGTTAAAATCCTAGACTTGTATGTCAGTCCGTTTAGGAGATATGGAAAACCAGAACAACCCTCACAACATAAAAGTTGAAAACCGTTAGAGGTAAAACAACACATATCACACTTATTATGTTAAAATCCTAGACTTGTATGTCAGTCCGTTTAGGAGATATGGAAAACCAGAACAACCCTCACAACATAAAAGTTGAAAACTGTTAGAGGTAAAACAACACATACCACACTTATTATGTTAAAATCCTAGACTTGTATGTCAGTCCGTTTAGGAGATATGGAAAACCAGAACAACCCTCACAACATAAAAGTTGAAAACTGTTAGAGGTAAAACAACACATACCACACTTATTATGTTAAAATTCTAGACTTGTGTGTCAGTCCGTTTAGGAGATATGGAAAACCAGAACAACCCTCACAACATAAAAGTTGAAAACTGTTAGAGGTAAAACAACACATACCACACTTATTATGTTAAATCCTAGACTTGTGTGTCAGTCCGTTTAGGAGATATGGAAAACCAGAACAACCCTCACAACATAAAAGTTGAAAACTGTTCGAGGTAAAACAACACATACCACACTTATTATGTTAAAATCCTAGACTTGTATGTCAGTCCGTTTAGGAGAAATGGAAAACCAGAACAACCCTCACAACATAAAAGTTGAAAACTGTTAGAGGTAAAACAACACATATCACACTTATTATGTTAAAATCCTAGACTTGTATGTCAGTCCGTTTAGGAGATATGGAAAACCAGAACAACCCTCACAACATAAAAGTTGAAAACTGTTAGAGGTAAAACAACACATACCACACTTATTATGTTAAAATCCTAGACTTGTATGTCAGTCCGTTTAGGAGATATGGAAAACCAGAACAACCCTCACAACATAAAAGTTGAAAACTGTTAGAGGTAAAACAACACATACCACACTTATTATGTTAAAATCCTAGACTTGTATGTCAGTCCGTTTAGGAGATATGGAAAACCAGAACAACCCTCACAACATAAAAGTTGAAAACCGTTAGAGGTAAAACAACACACACAGACTAGAGTTAATGTTAAATAGTATGAGTATGTTAAAAAGTATGTGTTGTTTTGACTCTTTGGAAAATAACGAAAAAAACCGTTTTTTTATTAACAAAATTCATTTTGAATGCTAGCCACTATTATAACATGTATCATTGTATCTTCCCAGACTTCTGTCGAAAAATTCAGGAGACGGGATCCATATAGAAGGAAATGGGAAGGTTTTTTGCATTTTTCTCGAAACCACATTTTTTGGTGAGTGTTGTTCTGGCTCTTTCGTAACGAAATAAAAAAATATCTCCCGTTTAAATATTTTTCACATTATATTCATTAGAATATTTCTTTATTTATAGTTCAATACTTTAAGATAGAGACCGCAATGGCCGGCTTGCTCTCTCATTACAATATTAAGTTTAATTAATAATAAATTGATGGTAATAATAACTTGAAATAAATTGTCATTTTTATATTTGAAATACAATTTTTTTTAAATAAATTGTAATTATAATTGAATATTTGTGAATTTCCATAAAGTGTATTTAAATGAATAGTTATAATTATAAGTTAAGTACACATACATACTTCCATGTTATTCATAAATTTGAATAATAATACCCCATCCCATACTGTGCATTCGCAATCAACTGTCTTACTTGATTTTCTGGAGGGAATTGTTTGAGCACGACTATTTCATACCAGAGAAACATACAATTAACGATCCTATTATAGTAAAACGTCCACTCTACGGCATGATGCAGACTAGAAAAGCAGCAGACCAATCGAGATTCAATGTCAAGCCGAACTAAAATGAATCTCGAACCGCAATCGCTGAGCGCTGACTACAGCAACGTAGACGTAGCGTATATCACACTAGAGGTTCACACTAGAGGCAACACTTGTTCACGGCTCTCGTGGGCCTCACAGGTTACAGGAGTGGCGGACCAAACCCGAATAATTAAAGTTGCAATTGAACCCTATCCCTAAGTCATGGGCCATAGCAATCAATGAGTCCAAAATTCCACAAAATTTATTAGATTAGAGCCCAATGACTTAGGGTTAGGTTTAAATTACTGCTTTAATTATGGTTTGTGCCTGACCAACAAACCCAAACCTAAAAAAACTTACCAATATCCCAGTCAGTGCCTACAAGTGACCCAAGTCATTAAGTAGCCCAAGTAAAATAAAGCTGTATGCTTTCATATAACAAGTGGCGCCTGTAGTGCGATAAAGTCTTATAGTTTACACGCCAACGCCATTAAGCAACAATTTATTATTCTGATCGTTGATTATTACTCGTAATTTAATTTAATTATTTATATGCTGTATAAACATAATAATTACCGGAGGTAAGATTTCTTCGGGGGTAGTGGTTGTCGGAGAGGCACCATCTGTGGTGTTGGTGAAGTCCTTTCAGTGAATAGTTCAGACATTATTTGCTATTATAAACTTATAGCTTCGGTAATCGACTTAACTCAGCTGTCAACCAAATCGCTGACGAAAGGAGCGCCAATGAACCGCACTGATGCGCCGACGCCTCTGGTGTGGGAACGTAGCGCAGAAGCGTCACTATACCCATGCAGTACTGGAAACAAAGGAGCGCAGCGAGCGAGTTTACAGAGTATCTCAAGCGTCTTGGGAGAACGATACGACGAGAGACGAGCCAAGTAGCTGCTACAGTAGCCGCGGTGCCGGTAGCCAACACTCGGTGGTTGAATTGCACTGTGGCTGGGTTCTCGAAGAGATTCCGCCAGACGGGTGTCCGAACTGCTATCTCGCTAGGGACCCAACCTCCACCCATCTTGGGGAACGTGTTGTAGATCAGACCGGCATCTAATCCGGCCACGAAAGCCCCGGATACAGCGGTTAGAAACACGGTGGCCTTACAGGAGTGGGCGAGCCAACGGAAGTTACGAGCGGAGTTTAATGCGACGATATCGTTCCAGGGATGAGCCCTGAGAAGGATAGAAAGGGAATTGAATAACAGCCCAGAGTATAGAAGAAAAGCCATGCCTAGATGGCCCGCTAGTCTGTACTGACTGACTGTGGCCTGGTAATTAGTCTCTGGGCGAAGTTCCAACCCGGACTGGACCATGTACCAGCCCCACAGACCCTGCGCTAGCAGTAACAGACCGTAGCCTACCAGTCTGGGTTGCAATGGTTTGGGAATTCTCCCAGAGTACCAGAAATACCCCATTGGTAGGAAATAGGCGACTCCTATTAGCCGACCCCACATTCGATGAAGCCACTCCATATAATAGATCCGCTTAAAGTCGCTCAAAGTAAATTCTTCGTGGACCATGGAATATTCTGGGAATTGTTTGTATTTCTCGAATTCCTCGCCCCATTCCTCGTCATTGGCCGGCGGTTTCATTCCTTTTATAAGATTCCATTCTACCATGGAGAGCCCCGATTGAGTGAGTCTAGTTAGGCCGCCAATAAGGACAGCCCCAGCCACGAGGACCGCGCAACCAGCCAACCACCAACCGACTACAGGTCTCACCTGTTCCTCTTTCGTTCGCTGCTGGTTAGCAATGTGAGGGAGAGTGGAGGCCAAACGGGTTCGGTTGGAGTTGCTATGCGACGGTAGTAACGGTGCATACAGCTGGGGGAGGTAGTATTTCGTTCGAGGGATAGATGTTGTGTGTTTGAGATATTGTAACGTCGGAGCGCCAGTTATTCGTGAAGAACTTACAGTTCCGGATAGTCTAACATTAACTGGGAAACTACCGCATAAGATGACGCGAAACAGCATTGCTTTGTACGGTAGCAGTGAACAAAATATCAGACTAATACAGTAATAACGATGATAGTTACAATTATAATTAATTGACAATATCAGTACTGACTGCCTTAATTTGTATCAATTTGTAAACTAAGGATCACAAAGTCATCAGGTTGAGGCTCTGGGTACCTATGCCTACCACAGTACCGGTACTGCAGCTGTAGTATTCCCAAACAGGCAGACAGGCAGTCAACAGTAACATAACACTTGTTCACTTTCAAATATCCCGCGAAAGCTTTGCCACATGAGAATAACAACTCAACTGTGGGGCGAGCCACGCATTCAGGGCGAGCCTTAGCGCACAATTATAATTATTAAATAGGGCAAAATTTCATGTCCGCCTGTCTGTCTGTCCGTCTGTAATGAAAAATTCATTCGTAAATAACTTTTTGAAGATTTTAACCATTTTCAACCAAATTTTGTATGGGCATACTAGAGAAAAAGTTCCAATATTTTTGAAAGTTACGGGCAAATACCTCTCGAACTTTTGACTCCAGATCAAATCGAACTTGTTTCGAACTTGCTCAAGTTCGCGTGCTGCGCGACGCCCCACGAACGTGTATTACTTTATATGCTAATACTGATCCTGCATTGCAA
>JAUCBJ010002434.1:0-31435 GCA_032718475.1 Nemertoderma westbladi
AATTAATCTTCAAATAAACTTTTAAATTTATCATCAAAATAATATAAGTGTGTAAATTTACCTCTTTATCAGCGGTGAGGTCATCGAGCAGATCAAGATCGCTTATGCTGATCGGTTGCTTATCAGGAGCAGCAGAGCCACCCAATATCAACGGAATATTATCCGTTATGTCGTCAATTTCTTCGTTAAACTAGAAAAAATATAGATACATTGGATTGTGTTAATAAACAATGCTTGCAGGTTTGCAAAAAGTAACTCTTGCAAACCTCTTACCATGGTAGTTTCACACACAAAATCTCACAGCTAAAACTAACTGTGTTGGGACAGTCAAAAACAATTTCGGAATATTGTGACAGCCACAATCAATTGTAGTAATTTTGTGACAGCCACAAACAATTGTTTGAATGTTGTGACAGCCACAAACAATTGTCCAAATGTTGTGACAGCCGCGAACAATTGTCGTAATGTTGCGACAGCCACAAACAATTGTCGTAATGTTGTGACAGCCACAAACAATTGTCCAAATGTTGTGACAGCCGCGAACAATTGTCGTAATGTTGCGACAGCCACAAACAATTGTCGCAATGTTGTGACAGCCACAAACAATTGTCGCAATATTATGACAGCCAAAAAAAATATCGTAATGTTGTGACGGTCAAAAACAATTTCAGAAAGTTGTGATAGCCACAATTAATAACTGTCGTAATGTTGTAAAAACAACAAACAATTGTCGTAATGTTGTGACAGCCACAAACAATTGTCGTAATGTTGTGACAGCCACAAACAATTTTCGCAATATTGTGACAGCCAGAAACAATTGTCGCAATATTGTGACAGCCACAAAAAATTGTCGCAATGTTGTGACAGCTACAAACAATTTTCGTAATGTTTTGAAAGCCACAAACAATTGTCGTAATGTTGTGACAGCCACAAACAATTGTCGTAATGTTGTGACAGCCACAAACAATTGTCTCAATATTGTGACAGCCACAAAAAATTGTCGTAATGTTGTGACAGTCACAAACAATTGTCGCAATATTGTGACAGCCACAAACAATTGTAGCAATATTGTGACAGCCACAAAAATTGTCGTTTTGTTGTGACAGTCACAAAAAATTGCAGAATGATTTAACAGCTGCAAAGAATTGCCGGAATGTTGTGACAGCCACAAACAATAGTCGTAGTTTTGTGATACGCACAAACAATGGAGGAATTCTGTATCAGCCACAAACAACTGCATTGTTGCAGTCTGCCGTGCAACCGTGACAGCTTCAAACAATTGTCGGAATGTTGAGACAGCCACAAACAATTGTCGCAGTATTGTGACAGCTACAAACAATTGTCGTAATGTTGTGACAGCCACGTACAATTGCCGGAATGTTGTGACAGCCAGAAAAAATAGTCGAAATGTTGTGACAGCCACAACAAATTGTCGCAATGTTGTGACAGCCACAAACAATTATCGCAAGGTTGTGACAGCCACAAACAATTGTCGTAATGTTGTGACAGCCACAAACAATTGTCGTAATATTGTGACAGCCGCAAACAATGGTCGAAATGTAATAGCCACAAAAAAGTGTCGCAATGTTGTGACAGCCACAAACAATTGTCGCAAGGTTGTGACAGCCACAAACAATTGTCGTAATGTTGTGACAGCCACAAACAATTGTCGGAATGTTGTGACAGCAGCAAACATTTGTCGCAATGTTGGGACTGCCACAAACAATTGTCCGAATGTTGTGACAGCCACAAACAATTGTCGCAATGTTGTAACAGTCACAAACAATTGTCGTAATGTTGTGACAGCCACAAACAATTATCCGAATGTTGTGACAGCCACAAACAATTGTCGTAATGTTGTAACAGCCACAAACAATTGTCGTAATGTTGTGACAGCCACAAACAATTGTCGCAATATTATGACAGCCACAAAAAATATCGTAATGTTGTGACAGTCACAAACAATTGTCGCAAGGTTGTGACAGCCACAAACAATTGTCGTAATGTTGTGACAGCCACAAACAATTGTCGTAATGTTGTGACAACAACAAACAAATGTACGAATGTTGTGACAGCTACAAACAATTGTCGTAATGTTGTGACAGCCACAAACATTTTTCGCAATGTTGTGACAGCCACAAACAATTGTCGCAATGTTGCAACAGTCACAAACAATTGTCGTAATGTTGTGACAGTAACAAACAATTGTCGTAATGTTGTGACAGCCACAAACAATTGTGCGAATGTTGTGACAGCCACAAACAACTGTAGTAATTTTGTGACAGCTACAAACAATTGTCGCAATGTTGTGACAGTAACAAACAATTGTCGTAATGTTGTGACAGCAACAAACAAATGTACGAATGTTGTAACAGCTACAAACAATTGTCGTAATGTTGTGACAGCCACAAACATTTTTCGCAATGTTGTAACAGTCACAAACAATTGTCGTAATGTTGTGACAGTAACAAACAATTGTCGTAATGTTGTGACAGCCACAAACAATTGTGCGAATGTTGTGACAGCCACAAACAACTGTAGTAATTTTGTGACAGCTACAAACAATTGTCGCAATGTTGTGACAGTAACAAACAATTGTCGTAATGTTGTGACAGCCACAAACAATTGTGCGAATGTTGTGACAGCCACAAAAAATTGTCGTAATGTTGTGACAGTCACAAACAATTGTCGCAATATTGTGACAGCCACAAACAATTGTAGCAATATTGTGACAGCCACAAAAATTGTCGTTTTGTTGTGACAGTCACAAAAAATTGCAGAATGATTTAACAGCTGCAAAGAATTGCCGGAATGTTGTGACAGCCACAAACAATAGTCGTAGTTTTGTGATACGCACAAACAATGGAGGAATTCTGTATCAGCCACAAACAACTGCATTGTTGCAGTCTGCCGTGCAACCGTGACAGCTTCAAACAATTGTCGGAATGTTGAGACAGCCACAAACAATTGTCGCAGTATTGTGACAGCTACAAACAATTGTCGTAATGTTGTGACAGCCACGTACAATTGCCGGAATGTTGTGACAGCCAGAAAAAATAGTCGAAATGTTGTGACAGCCACAACAAATTGTCGCAATGTTGTGACAGCCACAAACAATTATCGCAAGGTTGTGACAGCCACAAACAATTGTCGTAATGTTGTGACAGCCACAAACAATTGTCGTAATATTGTGACAGCCGCAAACAATGGTCGAAATGTGATAGCCACAAAAAAGTGTCGCAATGTTGTGACAGCCACAAACAATTGTCGCAAGGTTGTGACAGCCACAAACAATTGTCGTAATGTTGTGACAGCCACAAACAATTGTCGGAATGTTGTGACAGCAGCAAACATTTGTCGCAATGTTGGGACTGCCACAAACAATTGTCCGAATGTTGTGACAGCCACAAACAATTGTCGCAATGTTGTAACAGTCACAAACAATTGTCGTAATGTTGTGACAGCCACAAACAATTATCCGAATGTTGTGACAGCCACAAACAATTGTCGTAATGTTGTAACAGCCACAAACAATTGTCGTAATGTTGTGACAGCCACAAACAATTGTCGCAATATTATGACAGCCACAAAAAATATCGTAATGTTGTGACAGTCACAAACAATTGTCGCAAGGTTGTGACAGCCACAAACAATTGTCGTAATGTTGTGACAGCCACAAACAATTGTCGTAATGTTGTGACAACAACAAACAAATGTACGAATGTTGTGACAGCTACAAACAATTGTCGTAATGTTGTGACAGCCACAAACATTTTTCGCAATGTTGTGACAGCCACAAACAATTGTCGCAATGTTGCAACAGTCACAAACAATTGTCGTAATGTTGTGACAGTAACAAACAATTGTCGTAATGTTGTGACAGCCACAAACAATTGTGCGAATGTTGTGACAGCCACAAACAACTGTAGTAATTTTGTGACAGCTACAAACAATTGTCGCAATGTTGTGACAGTAACAAACAATTGTCGTAATGTTGTGACAGCAACAAACAAATGTACGAATGTTGTGACAGCTACAAACAATTGTCGTAATGTTGTGACAGCCACAAACATTTTTCGCAATGTTGTGACAGCCACAAACAATTGTCGCAATGTTGTAACAGTCACAAACAATTGTCGTAATGTTGTGACAGTAACAAACAATTGTCGTAATGTTGTGACAGCCACAAACAATTGTGCGAATGTTGTGACAGCCACAAACAACTGTAGTAATTTTGTGACAGCTACAAACAATTGTCGCAATGTTGTGACAGTAACAAACAATTGTCGTAATGTTGTGACAGCCACAAACAATTGTGCGAATGTTGTGACAGCTACAAACAATTGTCGTAATGTTGTGACAGCCACAAACAATCGTACAAATGTTGTGACAGCCACAAACAATTGTCGTAATGTAGTGACAACTACAAACAATTGTATGAATATTGTGACAGCTACAAACAATTGTCGTAATGTAGTGACAACTACAAACAATTGTCGTAATGTTGTGACAGCCACAAACAATTGTAATAATTTTGTGACAGCCACAAACAATTGTCCGAATGTTGTGATAGCTACAAACAATTGTCTTAATGTTGTGACAGCCACAAACAATTGTAGTAATTTTGTGACAGCCACAAACAATTATTGTCGTAATGTTGTGACAGCCACAAACAATTATTATCGTAATGTTGTGACAGCCACAAACAATTATTGTCGTAATGTTGTGACAGCTACAAACAATTGTCGCAATGTTGTGACAGCCACAAACAATTGTAGTAATTTTGTGACAGCCACAAACAATTGTAGTAATTTTGTGACAGCCACAAACAATTATTGTCGTAATGTTGTGACAGCCACAAACAATTATTATCGTAATGTTGTGACAGCCACAAACAATTGTAGTAATTTTGTGACAGCCACAAACAATTGTAGTAATTTTGTGACAGCCACAAACAATTATTGTCGTAATGTTGTGAAAGCAAAAAACAATTATCGCAATCATGTGACAGCTACAAACAATTGTAGTAATGTTGTGACAGTTACAAACAATTGTAATGTTGTGACAGCCACAAACAATTATTGTCGTAATGTTGTGACAGCCACAAACAATTATTGTCGTAATGTTGTGACAGCCACAAACAATTATTGTCGTAATGTTGTGACAGCCACAAACTAATACCAAAATGTTGTGGCAGTTGCTAACAATTGCAATAATTTTGTGACTGACATACACAAACAAATGCCACAATTAATCATCAACAAAATATTTAAATTTATCATCAAAATAATATAAGTGTGTAAATTTACCTCCTTATCAGCGGTGGGTTCATCGAGCAGATCAAGATCGCTTGTGCAGATCGGTTGCTTATCAGGAGCAGCAGAGCCACCCAATATCAACGGAATATTATCCGTTATGTCGTCAATTTCTTCGTTAAACTAGAAAAAATATAGATATATTGGATTGTGTTAATAAACAATGCTTGCAGGTTTGCACAAAGTAACTCTTGCAACCCTCTTACCATTAGGTAAGCTCTTACCAAATTAGTTACAATATTTCAGAGTGAACAATATATCCGTCTACTACTGCAACTTTACTATGTATGTGAGAGATATATTTCCAGCCTGCTTCCAAAATAGCCAATCGGAATGGCAGTACAATATTCTAGAATGCATATTAAGCATAGAATATATGCAAAGCATAGCCAGCTGGCTTTGGAGGACCTGGTATTATTCACATGGGCGCTTATTGGCATTCGGAGCTCTGTATGCAACCTTTATGCATGTGCATTAAGTCAATATAATATCATGTGAAGAAAACCTTTGTATTACTAAATTGAAACTAGGCTTATGAAATTTCTGTGGAAAACAACTATCAAAGTGTTTTCTTCCGTTCTTGTGATATTTAGCCCCGAAATTTTACGAATAAAGATAGAATGGTCTTTATTCCTACATATGTACATGTATGGAAGGAAGGTGAAACAAAGGCAACATAATATTTTCATAAAAATAGCGGATATTTACGGGCGGTGAAATAGGCAGTTTTTTAGAACGAAATTTCTTAGGGATGGATGATAAGGGATAAAATATTATTTGTTTTAAAAGGTATTGTAATAAACGGTTCATATTTTTATATTACAGGATCAAGCAACAATATCAAGCAATAAAGTAATTTAGTAAAAGTAGCCAATTTTATTTTATAAAAAGAATAAAATGGCGTATTGCTAACAATGCAAAGTAAGACTACATTCTTTCACGTCTCGAGAATGTTGAAAGAAATTTATGCTTTTCTTGTTTAAAGTTCCCTAATACCTAAAAATAATGTCTATTACCAAATATTTGAGGACATATATGGAAAGTTGTGAGATATAAGATTGAAATGCATTTCATTTATTAAGTGCATTACCAAGTCAGTACGTTACAAAAGTGTTTAAAAATTTCATATTTGTGATAGAGAAGCATTTCGCCTTGTTTTGACCATTTTAGGTTTATATAATATACTCCAAGCCATACTTACAAGTCTTCCTCATCTTACATACCTTGTGCGGTATTTCTGTTTTTTTAGTTTATTTCCCTGATGATGCCCCTAGTGGGAGAACTTAATTGGATTGTATAATAAAACAGATAGAGTCGGGCGTAAAGAAACTCCTTTATTTCTCAGTCAGTACACGAAATGCATTGTCGCGCCCTGAAGTCGGCTTGCCGTTTGATTAATAACTTTAATATGATAGATGTCTGGCTATGAGTAAATTGCAATGACTTCACATATATATGTCTTAAGTCAAATGTGAATGAGCTACAAGTACGTTAAAGCACCAATATTAACATTATGTGAAGAAAACCTATGTATTCATTCAGACTGGCCCACATTGACTATTATAGGGTCTTCTCCGTTTTTTCAGAATCAATATGCCTAAAATGATCTATGGCTATGAGTAAAGGGTAACAGTATAACATAAGGACTATCGTCCCCAACACCCCCACTTCTTTTCTTGGGGGCTATCGTCCCCAACACCCCCACTTCTTTTCTTGGGGGCTATCGTCCCCAACACCCCCACTTCTTTTCTTGGGGGCTATCGTCCCCAACACACTCACTTCTTTTCTTGGGGGCTATCGTCCCCAACACCCCCACTTCTTTTCTTGGGGGCTATCGTCCCCAACACCCCCACTTCTTTTCTTGGGGGCTATCGTCCCCAACACCCCCACTTCTTTTCTTGGGGGCTATCGTCCCCAACACCCCCACTTCTTTTCTTGGGGGCTATCGTCCCCAACACCCCCACTTCTTTTCTTGGGGGCTATCGTCCCCAACACCCCCACTTCTTTTCTTGGGGGCTATCGTCCCCAACACCCCCACTTCTTTTCTTGGGGGCTATCGTCCCCAACACCCCCACTTCTTTTCTTGGGGGCTATCGTCCCCAACACCCCCACTTCTTTTCTTGGGGGCTATCGTCCCCCACACCCCCACTTCTTTTGTTGGGGGCTATCGTCCCCAACACCCCCACTTCTTTTCTTGGGGGCTATCGTCCCCAACACCCCCACTTCTTTTCTTGGGGGCTATCGTCCCCCACACCCCCACTTCTTTTGTTGGGGGCTATCTTCTCCAACACACCCACTTATTTTCTTGGGGGCTATCGTCCCCAACACCCCCACTTGTTTTCTTGGGGGCTATCGTCCCCAACACCCCCACTTCTTTTCTTGTGGGCTATCGTCCCCAACACCCCCACTTCTTTTCTTGGGGCTATCGTCCCCAACACACCCACTTCTTTTCTTCGGGGCTATCGTCCCCAACACCCCTTTTCTTTTCTTGGGGGCTATCGTCGCCAACACCCCCACTTTTTTTCTTGGGGGCTATCGTCCCCAACACCCTCACTTCTTTTCTTGGGGGCTATCGTCCCCAACACCCCCACTTATTTTCTTGGGGGCTATCGTCCCCAACACCCCCACTTCTTTTCTTGGGGGCTATCGTCCCCAACACCCCCACTTCTTTTCTTGGGGGCTATCGTCCCCAACACCCCCACTTCTTTTCTTGGGGGCTATCGTCCCCAACACCCCCACTTCTTTTCTTGGGGGCTATCGTCCCCAACATCCCCACTTCTTTTCTTGGGGGCTATCGTCCCCAACACCCCCACTTCTTTTCTTGGGGGCTATCGTCCCCAACACCCCCACTTCTTTTCTTGGGGGCTATCGTCCCCAACACCCCCACTTCTTTTCTTGGGGGCTATCGTCCCCAACACCCCCACTTCTTTTCTTGGGGGCTATCGTCCTCAACACCCCCACTTCTTTTCTTGGGGGCTATCGTCCCCCACACCCCCACTTCTTTTGATGGGGGCTATCTTCTCCAACACACCCACTTATTTTCTTGGGGGCTATCGTCCCAAACACCCCCACTTGTTTTCTTGGGGGCTATCGTCCCCAACACCCCCACTTCTTTTCTTGTGGGCTATCGTCCCCAACACCCCCACTTCTTTTCTTGGGGCTATCGTCCCCAACACACCCACTTCTTTTCTTCGGGGCTATCGTCCCCAACACCCTTTTCTTTTCTTGGGGGCTATCGTCGCCAACACCCCCACTTTTTTTCTTGGGGGCTATCGTCCCCAACACCCTCACTTCTTTTCTTGGGGGCTATCGTCCCCAACACCACCACTTATTTTCTTGGGGGCTATCGTCCCCAACACCCCCACTTCTTTTCTTGGGGGCTATCGTCCCCAACATCCCCACTTCTTTTCTTGGGGGCTATCGTCCCCAACACCCCCACTTCTTTTCTTGGGGGCTATCGTCCCCAACACCCCCACTTCTTTTCTTGGGGGTTATCGTCCCCAACACCCCCACTTCTTTTCTTGGGGGCTATCGTCCCCAACACCCTCACTTCTTTTCTTGGGGGCTATCGTCCCCAACACCCCCACTTCTTTTCTTGGGGGCTATCGTCCCCAACACCACCACTTCTTTTCTTGTGGTCTATCGTCCCCAACACCCCCACTTCTTTTCTTGGGGGCTATCGTCCCCAACACCCCCACTTCTTTTCTTGGGGGCTATCGTCGCCAACACCCCCACTTCTTTTCTTGGGGGCTATCGTCCCCAACACCCCCACTTCTGTTCTTGGGGGCTATCGTCCCCAACACCCCCACTTGTTTTCTTGGGGGCTATCGTCCCCAACACCCCCACTTCTTTTCTTGTGGGCTATCGTCCCCAACACACCCACTTCTTTTCTTCGGGGCTATCGTCCCCAACACCCCTTTTCTTTTCTTGGGGGCTATCGTCGCCAACACCCCCACTTCTTTTCTTGGGGGCTATCGTCCCCAACACCCCCACTTCTTTTCTTGGGGGCTATCGTCCCCAACACCCCCACTTCTTTTCTTGGGGGCTATCGTCCCCCACACCCCCACTTCTTTTGTTGGGGGCTATCGTCGCCAACACCCCCACTTTTTTTCTTGGGGGCTATCGTCCCCAACACCCTCACTTCTTTTCTTGGGGGCTATCGTCCCCAACACTCCCACTTATTTTCTTGGGGGCTATCGTCCCCAACACCCCCACTTCTTTTCTTGGGGGCTATCGTCCCCAACACCCCCACTTCTTTTCTTGGGGGCTATCGTCCCCAACACCCCCACTTCTTTTCTTGGGGGCTATCGTCCCCAACACCCCCACTTCTTTTCTTGGGGGCTATCGTCCCCAACACCCCCACTTCTTTTCTTGGGGGCTATCGTCCCCAACACCACCACTTCTTTTCTTGTGGTCTATCGTCCCCAACACCCCCACTTCTTTTCTTCGGGGCTATCGTCCCCAACACCCCTTTTCTTTTCTTGGGGGCTATCATCGCCAACACCCCCACTTCTTTTCTTGGGGGCTATCGTCCCCAACACCCTCACTTCTTTTCTTGGGGGCTATCGTCCCCAACACCCCCACTTATTTTCTTGGGGGCTATCGTCCCCAACACCCCCACTTCTTTTCTTGGGGGCTATCGTCCCCAACACCACCACTTCTTTTCTTGTGGTCTATCGTCCCCAACACCCCCACTTCTTTTCTTGGGGCTATCGTCCCCAACACCCCCACTTCTTTTCTTGGGGGCTATCGTCGCCAACACCCCCACTTCTTTTCTTGGGGGCTATCGTCACCAACACCCCCACTTCTTTTCTTGGGGGCTATCGTCCCCAACACCCCCACTTCTGTTCTTGGGGGCTATCGTCCCCAACACCTCCACTTCTTTTCTTGGGGGCTATCGTCCCCAACACCCCCACTTGTTTTCTTGGGGGCTATCGTCCCCAACACCCCCACTTCTTTTCTTGTGGGCTATCGTCCCCAACACCCCACTTCTTTTCTTCGGGGCTATCGTCCCCAACACCCCTTTTCTTTTCTTGGGGGCTATCGTCGCCAACACCCCCACTTCTTTTCTTGGGGGCTATCGTCCCCAACACCCCCACTTCTTTTCTTGGGGGCTATCGTCCCCAACACCCTCGCTTCTTTTCTTGGGGGCTATCGTCCCCAACACCCCCACTTATTTTCTTGGGGGCTATCGTCCCCAACACCCCCACTTCTTTTCTTGGGGGCTATCGTCCCCAACACCACCACTTCTTTTCTTGTGGTCTATCGTCCCCAACACCCCCACTTCTTTTCTTGGGGGCTATCGTCCCCAACACCCCCACTTCTTTTCTTGGGGGCTATCGTCGCCAACACCCCCACTTCTTTTCTTGGGGGCTATCGTCACCAACACCCCCACTTCTTTTCTTGGGGGCTATCGTCCCCAACACCCCCACTTCTGTTCTTGGGGGCTATCGTCCCCAACACCCCCACTTATTTTCTTGGGGGCTATCGTCCCCAACACCCCCACTTCTTTTCTTGGGGGCTATCGTCCCCAACACCCCCACTTCTTTTCTTGGGGGCTATCGTCCCCCACACCCCCACTTCTTTTGTTGGGGGCTATCGTCGCCAACACCCCCACTTTTTTTCTTGGGGGCTATCGTCCCCAACACCCCCACTTCTTTTCTTGGGGGCTATCGTCCCCAACACCCCCACTTCTGTTCTTGGGGGCTATCGTCCCCAACACCCCCACTTGTTTTCTTGGGGGCTATCGTCCCCAACACCCCCACTTCTTTTCTTGTGGGCTATCGTCCCCAACACACCCACTTCTTTTCTTCGGGGCTATCGTCCCCAACACCCCTTTTCTTTTCTTGGGGGCTATCGTCGCCAACACCCCCACTTCTTTTCTTGGGGGCTATCGTCCCCAACACCCCCACTTCTTTTCTTGGGGGCTATCGTCCCCAACACCCCCACTTCTTTTCTTGGGGGCTATCGTCCCCCACACCCCCACTTCTTTTGTTGGGGGCTATCGTCGCCAACACCCCCACTTTTTTTCTTGGGGGCTATCGTCCCCAACACCCTCACTTCTTTTCTTGGGGGCTATCGTCCCCAACACTCCCACTTATTTTCTTGGGGGCTATCGTCCCCAACACCCCCACTTCTTTTCTTGGGGGCTATCGTCCCCAACACCCCCACTTCTTTTCTTGGGGGCTATCGTCCCCAACACCCCCACTTCTTTTCTTGGGGGCTATCGTCCCCAACACCCCCACTTCTTTTCTTGGGGGCTATCGTCCCCAACACCCCCACTTCTTTTCTTGGGGGCTATCGTCCCCAACACCACCACTTCTTTTCTTGTGGTCTATCGTCCCCAACACCCCCACTTCTTTTCTTCGGGGCTATCGTCCCCAACACCCCTTTTCTTTTCTTGGGGGCTATCATCGCCAACACCCCCACTTCTTTTCTTGGGGGCTATCGTCCCCAACACCCTCACTTCTTTTCTTGGGGGCTATCGTCCCCAACACCCCCACTTATTTTCTTGGGGGCTATCGTCCCCAACACCCCCACTTCTTTTCTTGGGGGCTATCGTCCCCAACACCACCACTTCTTTTCTTGTGGTCTATCGTCCCCAACACCCCCACTTCTTTTCTTGGGGCTATCGTCCCCAACACCCCCACTTCTTTTCTTGGGGGCTATCGTCGCCAACACCCCCACTTCTTTTCTTGGGGGCTATCGTCACCAACACCCCCACTTCTTTTCTTGGGGGCTATCGTCCCCAACACCCCCACTTCTGTTCTTGGGGGCTATCGTCCCCAACACCTCCACTTCTTTTCTTGGGGGCTATCGTCCCCAACACCCCCACTTGTTTTCTTGGGGGCTATCGTCCCCAACACCCCCACTTCTTTTCTTGTGGGCTATCGTCCCCAACACCCCACTTCTTTTCTTCGGGGCTATCGTCCCCAACACCCCTTTTCTTTTCTTGGGGGCTATCGTCGCCAACACCCCCACTTCTTTTCTTGGGGGCTATCGTCCCCAACACCCCCACTTCTTTTCTTGGGGGCTATCGTCCCCAACACCCTCGCTTCTTTTCTTGGGGGCTATCGTCCCCAACACCCCCACTTATTTTCTTGGGGGCTATCGTCCCCAACACCCCCACTTCTTTTCTTGGGGGCTATCGTCCCCAACACCACCACTTCTTTTCTTGTGGTCTATCGTCCCCAACACCCCCACTTCTTTTCTTGGGGGCTATCGTCCCCAACACCCCCACTTCTTTTCTTGGGGGCTATCGTCGCCAACACCCCCACTTCTTTTCTTGGGGGCTATCGTCACCAACACCCCCACTTCTTTTCTTGGGGGCTATCGTCCCCAACACCCCCACTTCTGTTCTTGGGGGCTATCGTCCCCAACACCCCCACTTATTTTCTTGGGGGCTATCGTCCCCAACACCCCCACTTCTTTTCTTGGGGGCTATCGTCCCCAACACCCCCACTTCTTTTCTTGGGGGCTATCGTCCCCCACACCCCCACTTCTTTTGTTGGGGGCTATCGTCGCCAACACCCCCACTTTTTTTCTTGGGGGCTATCGTCCCCAACACCCCCACTTCTTTTCTTGGGGGCTATCGTCCCCAACACCCCCACTTCTGTTCTTGGGGGCTATCGTCCCCAACACCCCCACTTGTTTTCTTGGGGGCTATCGTCCCCAACACCCCCACTTCTTTTCTTGTGGGCTATCGTCCCCAACACACCCACTTCTTTTCTTCGGGGCTATCGTCCCCAACACCCCTTTTCTTTTCTTGGGGGCTATCGTCGCCAACACCCCCACTTCTTTTCTTGGGGGCTATCGTCCCCAACACCCCCACTTCTTTTCTTGGGGGCTATCGTCCCCAACACCCCCACTTCTTTTCTTGGGGGCTATCGTCCCCCACACCCCCACTTCTTTTGTTGGGGGCTATCGTCGCCAACACCCCCACTTTTTTTCTTGGGGGCTATCGTCCCCAACACCCTCACTTCTTTTCTTGGGGGCTATCGTCCCCAACACTCCCACTTATTTTCTTGGGGGCTATCGTCCCCAACACCCCCACTTCTTTTCTTGGGGGCTATCGTCCCCAACACCCCCACTTCTTTTCTTGGGGGCTATCGTCCCCAACACCCCCACTTCTTTTCTTGGGGGCTATCGTCCCCAACACCCCCACTTCTTTTCTTGGGGGCTATCGTCCCCAACACCCCCACTTCTTTTCTTGGGGGCTATCGTCCCCAACACCACCACTTCTTTTCTTGTGGTCTATCGTCCCCAACACCCCCACTTCTTTTCTTCGGGGCTATCGTCCCCAACACCCCTTTTCTTTTCTTGGGGGCTATCATCGCCAACACCCCCACTTCTTTTCTTGGGGGCTATCGTCCCCAACACCCTCACTTCTTTTCTTGGGGGCTATCGTCCCCAACACCCCCACTTATTTTCTTGGGGGCTATCGTCCCCAACACCCCCACTTCTTTTCTTGGGGGCTATCGTCCCCAACACCACCACTTCTTTTCTTGTGGTCTATCGTCCCCAACACCCCCACTTCTTTTCTTGGGGCTATCGTCCCCAACACCCCCACTTCTTTTCTTGGGGGCTATCGTCGCCAACACCCCCACTTCTTTTCTTGGGGGCTATCGTCACCAACACCCCCACTTCTTTTCTTGGGGGCTATCGTCCCCAACACCCCCACTTCTGTTCTTGGGGGCTATCGTCCCCAACACCCCCACTTCTTTTCTTGGGGGCTATCGTCCCCAACACCCCCACTTCTTTTCTTGGGGGCTATCGTCCCCCACACCCCCACTTCTTTTGTTGGGGGCTATCGTCGCCAACACCCCCACTTTTTTTCTTGGGGGCTATCGTCCCCAACACCCCCACTTCTTTTCTTGGGGGCTATCGTCCCCCACACCCCCACTTCTTTTGTTGGGGGCTATCGTCCCCAACACACCCACTTCTTTTCTTCGGGGCTATCGTCCCCAACACCCCTTTTCTTTTCTTGGGGGCTATCGTCGCCAACACCCCCACTTCTTTTCTTGGGGGCTATCGTCCCCAACACCCCCACTTCTTTTCTTGGGGGCTATCGTCCCCAACACCCCCACTTCTTTTCTTGGGGGCTATCGTCCCCCACACCCCCACTTCTTTTGTTGGGGGCTATCGTCGCCAACACCCCCACTTTTTTTCTTGGGGGCTATCGTCCCCAACACCCTCACTTCTTTTCTTGGGGGCTATCGTCCCCAACACTCCCACTTATTTTCTTGGGGGCTATCGTCCCCAACACCACCACTTCTTTTCTTGTGGTCTATCGTCCCCAACACCCCCACTTCTTTTCTTGGGGGCTATCGTCCCCAACACCACCACTTCTTTTCTTGTGGTCTATCGTCCCCAACACCCCCACTTCTTTTCTTGGGGGCTATCGTCCCCAACACCCCCACTTCTTTTCTTGGGGGCTATCGTCGCCAACACCCCCACTTCTTTTCTTGGGGGCTATTGTCACCAACACCCCCACTTCTTTTCTTGGGGGCTATCGTCCCCAACACCCCCACTTCTTTTCTTGGGGGCTATCGTCCCCAACACCACCACTTATTTTCTTGGGGGCTATCGTCCCCAACACCCCCACTTCTTTTCTTGGGGGATATCGTCCCCAACACCACCACTTCTTTTCTTGGGGGCTATCGTCCCCAACACCCCCACTTCTTTTCTTGGGGGATATCGTCCCCAACACCCCCACTTCGTTTCTTGGGGGCTATCGTCCCCAACACCCCCACTTCTTTTCTTGGGGGCTATCGTCCCCAGCACCCCCACTTCATTTCTTGGGGGCTATCGTCCCCAACACCCCCACTTCTTTTCTTGGGGGCTATCGTCCCCAGCACCCCCACTTCATTTCTTGGGGGCTATCGTCCCCAACACCCCCACTTCTTTTCTTGGGGGCTATCGTCCCCAACACCCCCACTTCTTTTCTTGGGGGCTATCGTCCCCAGCACCCCCACTTCATTTCTTGGGGGCTATCGTCCCCAACACCCCCACTTCTTTTCTTGGGGGCTATCGTCCCCAACACCCCCACTTCTTTTCTTAGGGGCTATCGTCGCCAACACCCCCACTTCTTTTCTTGGGGGCTATCGTCCCCAACACCCCCACTTCCCACTTCTTTTCTTGGGGGCTATCGCCCCCAAACCCCGGCATTTCCCTTAGTGCCCGTGGTGTAAGGCTTTAATACCATTTTGAACTAATTAATTCATGTTTGTATCATCAGATAATAAATTGACTAAGCCTAAAGTAGGAGCTGTATTGAATGTTAACCAAATTTATATATAAATTACTACGATATTATATAATTCAACAAAATCGTATTGAAAATATTGCAAGTAACCAGGAAATTTAATTCATTTATCAATATGTAATGCTAAACACAGAATACATATCAACGCATGTCGATTTTTCCCTGGAGAGGTATAATTTTGATTGAAACAATAATATTCATCATTAAATAACATTCCTCGAAGAAGACTATTACCTAATAATTCCTGTAATTAAATCAATTAATTATTATTATTCCAAAATTGAATATATATAAGAATATATACAATGCGATTGAATATACGTGTGAAGATAATGTGTGAACAAATAAATGTTATCCATGAAATAACCTTGGTCGTTAGGGGGCGTACTAATTTATAGATTGGAGTGTTTTTATGAGTGCAAACATCATGTATTCTTCACACGGCTGGATTTAGCTTTAAAATAACTTAGAAGATTTTTACTTTCGTTTGACGGCCATGTGAAGAAAACGTGAGAAGAAACTTTTTTTGTGAACATAACAGGTATTAAGACACATATGATGTGATCAAAACATGCACCATCCCCGGACACACACACACACACACACACACACACACACACACACACACACACACAGACACACATATGCTGACACTCACACCAACTTTTGGAAAACGGCCATAGTATAATTATAACAGTTCGCTGATGGCTCGCAGTTCTGACTCGCCCCACAAGGTGAGGGTGTCAAAATATGTCTACTGTTGACGGTGACACAGAACCATTTGACGTGTTATGGGGCGTCCTCCAGGGAGACACACTTGCACCATTCTTGTTCATAATTGTAGTTGACTATGTTCTACGCATGTCCTTAGATCATCATAATGATGATGGGGTGATGATAACTCCACCTACTGGCTCCAGAAGTCGAGGAAATCCTGCCAAAGTACCTAACTGATCTAGACTTTGCTGATGACGTAGGAGTACTCTCAGAATCACTAGAGGGAGCCCAACGGCTCCTCAGCTCATTAGAACATGCTGCTTCTAGTGTTGGTATTTTTATTAACTCCAGAAAGACCAAAATTTTGACAGTTAACTTTGAAAGTCCTCAGCAAGTCTCTGATCGGATGAGCGTAAGCTCAAAAGATGGTATGCTTGAGCTCATGTGGATGACTTATGTTACCTGGGATCATGGATCCGGAAGTCAGGTGAGGACCTTCGAATAGGTAAGGGAAAGGCATGGGCAGCCTTGAATAGGCTTTCCAGGATTTGGAGGTCAACGAGAATTAATCGGAAACTTAAGGTCCGATTATTTAGAGCAGCAGTAGTTCCAGTACTCCTCTATGGGAGTCCATGCTGGGCTCTAACTGCTGAGGACACCAAATCTCTGGATGGCACATTCACAAGAATGCTACGCCGGGTTCATTGTGTCAAGTACAATGCACACATCTCCAACCAGACACTATATAACATTGGAGGTGTCTCATTGGTTCCCCCAAGTTTGACACTAGAACAAAATCGCCTCCGCTTTGCAGGACATTGCTTTTGCCGTGAGGACCAGCCAGTGCATAATCTTGTACTTTGACAGCCTCATGGAGTGAATAAGCATGGTGGACAGCCCATGACTTTCTTGAGACGTATCTTAAAGGACACTGACCTTGAAGATGCGGATGATCTAGCAAATGTCATGGGTGATAGGGAGTTGTGGCGGTACAATTTTGTCGATAAGCCGGCACAGCATTCTTAAAAATGCAGCTGCAATGCAGCATGTCGATCCTAGTAGTAGTCAAAATATGTATGTTAACATTTATTCCCATCTATGTGTCCTAATAAAGGAACAGGTCATCCCGGATTAAATACTAATTTAATTAATTACTCATATACTCTTACTGTTTGTTATTATAAATAATTTGATAGCTTGATTAATTAAATAAATAATTAAATTAAACATAATTAACATTTGACTTATTCGAGCCCATATTGTATTGTTTCCTCGCAATAGTATTAGAAATATTATGTAAGTAAATATATTCTTAATATCAGCAGCCAAAATTGATAACTCCCAAAAGAGCTACGAAACAATATCGATAACTTAAATTCAATTAAATCAATATTAGCTACTTATTTGTTAAGGCCGATTTACACGGGTTAACTTTCTCAGCAACTTGGCTAGCAACTTAGGTTGCCGATCAAGTTGCTCTGTGTAAACACGAATTTGCTGAAAATGAAGTTGCTAGTTGCTAACCAAGTTGCCCAAAAAGTTGCCACATGTAAAACGGCCTTCAATACCAATATATTATAATGTTCTATTGCTACAATATTAATTAAATTGTATACAATGGTAGCGTCTGTACAATGGTCTCTCGTCTGTCCTTCTGTCTATTTTCTCAAATTTTAGAAAATCCTATAATAGTAATGATCCAAATAAATCCCATCTTCACAGCATATTATTAATTAATGGTCGGTCAGGGATAAGATACATATAATTTTCTTCTTAATTTAGTACAAAGTAGATAACACTGACTAAGCAACATTGATATTTTATCAAATTATCACTGTTTCATCATCAGGTTTAATATCGTCATGTTTTTCAACGTTTCTGGCCCATGGCTGGGTTTCCCCAGACCCGAACATTGTGAACACAATGGCTCCTGCTGTTAAAATTCCTCCTAATGTATAAAATACTGTACGCCATTGGGCAACGGTCTTATCCGGAGTGATAACAGATGTCACATAAGGGGCAATAATTCCACCAATCGCAGCCAATGTGCTGGTGAGTCCCATAAGCGTCCCAGCATACCGGGGTGCCAAATCTATATGGTTGCATACATATCCACCGCCCAAGTTAAACCCCAGAAATGTAACTGCTATTATTATTAATATCACAGCTTCAACATGCTGATGACAAGTCAAATACCCCATTGCAATTAACAACGCTGATGGAACCACACCACCTATAAGTACCATTGCCTTCCGTGCCTGGCCAGTAGTCAGAAGTTTCTTCAGTATCAACTTATTAACAAGCATACCTCCAATAATTGTGGCAAACACAAAACCAATATATGGTAGTGCAGAATATATACCATTTTCTTCTATTTTAAAATGCAGCACTTCATTGATGTAAGATGGCAATTGAGTCAAAAGCGCGAAATATCCATAGTTGAATGTTGTGTGGACAGTAAGTAATGCCCAGAATGGCAATGAAGTTAAAATTCGTTTCCAAGGTATCATCTGTTTATCGTTCAATTCTCCGTTTGTTTCCATCATAGTTGAGTTATTTATAAAAAACTTTTCGGATTGTGAAATTCTGGGATGTAATGACGGCGTATCAAATATTAGAAAATACCACAAAACACAGAATAAGGAGGATATTCCTCCAAAAACATAAAATACACTTGGCCAACCTCCTGAAAATCCATATCGGCAGAGAATGCTGCTAAGTGGTAAACTTAGAGCAATTCCAACACATCCACCCGAATATACAAAACTAACTAACTTGCTACGTTCAGAAGTAGGGCACCATTTCGCTAGGAGTACATGTTGTGTTGGATAGCAGAAACCACTGCCAAGACCCAATGCGAATCTCATAGCCAAAATAATCCTCCAGTCTGTCTTAGCGGCTAACGGTACCATCAATGTGCTTATGCTATTTATTATTAACCCAATTAGATTTACATACTTAGCACTATATCTTTCAGCCAACCGACCTGAAGCTATTTGTGTTAAAATATAGCCCCAAAAAAAGGAGCTGAGTATTAGACCTTGTGTTTCTTTGGACCAGTCAAACTCTGGTTGGAAACCATTAGGAAGTTGTTCAGAGTTGTTGTTTGTAGATATGTTGACGCAAGTATAACCTCTCGATGGTGATGCTGAAGTATTGTACATGCCTCCATTATTCCTGACCATACAAACTATAGTAAGTGATAAGTCAACCCTTAAAACGTACATTAATACATAGTTAAAAAACACCATGACAACAACTATAATACGGCAACTGAGAATCAATGGTGGTGGTGATTGCCATTTTGTTTCATCATATGTATTCGAAGTGATTTCCATTTCATTGATTGCTATAAATATAGTAATATAATTGTAGATCAACCGATTTGCATCGCGTACACACTTAGTCACTTATGCCTATTGTATACAGTTTCATTCAGTCTGGCATTCCGTAAAACATAATTGTTTTATATTTTTCAAATTAGTATAGATATGCATTTAAGACATTTTTGTATGATGTGGAACATAATTCAGGGTGGAAAGTGGTAGGTTGAGGGGTTTTATGGACCAGTAAATCGATTAACATTGAGTTAGTGTGTAAAGCAAGGGAATAACGTTGAGTTAGTCAGGCGTTGTCGCAGGTCTGGCTGAGTGTGCCCCTCACCGGATTGCCGCTCTCCTGATCCATAACGCCTATTCGATGAATTAGTCTCAAGAGTAAGCGTTTTTTTTGTTGCGAAATGTTATTATTTTATTTTTAAATAAAACCCACGCGATGCGGATGGGTCAAATTCATTATTTTTAAATTAAATTAAAAGTCAATTAAAATTGTCATATTTCCTAAGATACAAATTCCCTGCCATTGAAATCTTATGATTTTTATTTCGTAAAAAAATAGAATCCCGAAAGCTAGGCTAAACAATTTATTTTGATTAAATAAATTTAAACCTATCTATCAATCTATAAACCAGTTTAATAAACAATTTTATTGCACTTTGGATTAAAAAATAAATAAAAATGAATTTCAGCGGATGGGTCAAAATTAGACACCAAATAAAGACCCCATGTCTACAGTATAGTACAGTACAGCTCAATAAGTTGGAATACTGAAATTCTTGAATGGGTAAGGGTAACAAATAAACACTGCAGTTCACTCAGGCTCATTAATGAAGTGCATAGACAATCGGCCAGTAAACTAATCAAATTATTGAAGCAAATGGGCGCTGTAAGGCGTAATACAGTAAGTAGCTGAATACTGACCTGACCTGTAGGTCAGGTCAGGTATTCTAGGTCATTGATCAAGAAAACTTGCCACCTCCATGTAGCACAAAGGAGGTGCCACCTGTAGCTGCATAGACCCTCTTACTAGGGCAAATCTGGTCCTGTAACTAGGACCCCCTTCGTTCTGGGATAAGGACACCCTTGGTCCTGGATTAAGGACCCATATACTTGGCTGCAGGGGTATATGGCCTGACCAGGCAGATGGTGATCTACCAATGGCTGGACAGGAGTAGAGTGTTCTCATGTCCACTCTGAGAGCACTTCACTGCGACCTGCACCTGGCAGCAAGGGTACAGGGCATGACACAGCAAATGAGCTGCAACAGCCAATGGTGGGTCATGTGCGCCAGAGTAGATATGGGTGATGGGCCTCATATCTGACTCCATTGCGTCACCCACCCTGTGGAATGGCAAACCAGGGTGTGGTATTTGCCCCGAGAGCAGACTCCGCAAAAAAGCACCCCCCAACCCCCACTATGGATTACATTAGCAATGCGGAGGTCCGGCCACTAGAGGCCAGTGGAATTACCGGACACAATCGGCATCACAGGCGTCAGTTAACTCCTGACCGGCTGCCTGTCTCACCCCCTACTGGAGAGAGAGCAGCCAACAATTCTTTGAGTCCCTTTCCTGATGACCTTTCTGGCCCAAACCCTGGGTCACCAGGGAGGCCAGATTGTGATGGGGAGAGGAATTCTGGAGTTGGAGGCTACTCTCATGTTCCACCCCGACCAACAAAGCCATTGGTGAATCTGAGGCAAGTCACTAGACTAGCCTCAATAAACACCCTAACACTCGGGTCCCCAATGCGACAAGGTGAGCTGACTGCCTTGGCAGATAAGCTTTCTCTTAGCGCAGCGGGTGTTCAAGAGCACCGAATGCAGACTGGACAGACTGATGAGGTTCTGATTAAGGACATGGGGGGCGGTTGGCGACTCGCCCTCACATCAGCAGATGATAGTGGCAATGGTGGAATTGGTCTATTGATGAATCCAACTGCACATGCAGCATTGGACAAAATAGACCAAATCTCTAACCGCATCATCCGTTGCCACTTCTCATGTTCTGGAAGACTGGCTAAGAAGTTTCCTAAGGTGATTCTGATTGTGTGCTACTTTCCAACTAGTGTTGCCCCTGTAGAGGAGGTGGAAAATTTCTACCACAATCTACAAGCAGCTACTGATGGAGTGGATCAGCATGCATTCTTAACATTCCTGGGAGACTTTAATGCAAGTCTGCATCAATCACCTACATCGCCCTGGGTCTATAGCAATAGTGTGAACCGAAATTCTGTCCATCTTCAGGATTTTATCTCTGGAAATGGATTGTTTTCGGCTGGAACCCAGTTCAAGAAGCGAACTGGAAAGCTATAGACTCATAATGGACCCGGTGGTCACAAGTCCCAGATAGACCATATTCTGTTTCGTAGGAAATACAGGAGCTCTATACAAGACTGTAATGCATTTACACTTCGACCCTTCTCCAGTGATCACCGCCTTATTGTAGCCAAGGTAAGACTTAGTCTGCATGCTAGCAGAACAACGAAATCTGCCTTGCCGCGGCATGACTGGTCCTCTCTGTTGCAACAGCCAAGTGTGAGATCCAGCTTCACACTACAGCTGAGCAACAGGTATGAGGCTCTTGCCTCTGAGGCGGCAGATCACTGTGAGGGCTATACTGCCTTTACAGAAGCAGTTAAGTTAGCAGCTGCAGAAACAGTTCCCGTATACCCTCGAAACAGGAAAAGGGCCCCCTGGACTGACAACAAAATTCAGAAGTGCCGAAATGACCTTCATAAGGCGCAGAAAGAGTCCCAACTCAAACAGACTACAGCGGCCAAGAATGCAGTTAAGGCTGCATCTAGGTCCCTGAACAGGCAGTACTCTGTTAATCTACAGGAGCTAATAAACCAACAGGTTGATGCCATCAATGATGCTGACGACAGCAGGCAATCATCCCAGGCATGGAAATCGATCAATTTGCTTACTGGGCGGAAAAGCCAACCAACCACCAAGGTTAAGGTGGAATCACCAGCCGATCGCCTCAATGGCCACTTTGAAAAGCTCCTCCATAATGCCAGGGTATTGCCTGATAACTTTATAGAAGTAAAAGTGTCTGAGTCTGTACTCCCAGATATTCCCATTGGCGATATCTCCTTTGCAGAAGTGAAGGCTGCTGCAAAGAGCATTAAGACCAATCGTGCCAGTGGAGTAGATGGTGTTCCCCCTGAGGTCTTTAAAATACCTGAGTGTTTAAAGCTCATCTATCCCATCATAGTAGACATGTACCGAACAACAAGAGTCCCACAAGAAATGAAAACAAATAAGTTGGTGCCAGTTCCCAAGAAGGGCAACCTAACACTCTATGGTTCTTTTCGGGGAATCTCATTGATCTCGATTGCTACAAAGCTATACAATAGGATTCTATTAAATCGCATCAGGGATCCTATTGAGAGACTGCTCCGTGGAAATCAGAATGGGTTCCGTAAAGGTCGTGGGACCATGGAGCCCATTTTGGCACTTAGAAGGATAATTGAAGAATTATCAAAAAAGAAAGACAGGCATCTGGCTGTTATCTTTGTTGACTTCTTCAAGGCCTTTGATTCAGTCTCTCGCTCACGTATGTTCAGCATACTTTCATTATATGGGATTCCTGATGAAATTATTGCAGCAATCAGAACAGTATACAATGGTTCGACAACATTTGTGTCTACTGTTGACGGTGACACAGAACCATTTGAAGTGTTATGGGGCGTCCTCCAAGGAGACACACTTGCACCATTCTTGTTCATTATTGTGGTTGACTATGTTCTACGCATGTCATTAGATCATCATAATGATGATGGGGTGATGATAACTTCACCTACAGGCTCCAGAAGTCGAGGAAATCCTGCCAAGTACCTAACTTATCTAGACTTTGCTGATGACTTAGGAGTACTCTCAGAATCATTAGAGGGAGCCCAACGGCTCCTCAGCTCATTAGAACATGCTGCTTCTAGTGTTGGTCTTTTTATTAACTCCAGAAAGACCAAAATTTTGACAGTTAACTTTGAAAGTCCTCAGCAAGTCTCTGATCGGATGAGCATAAGCTCAAAGGATGGTATGCTTGAGCATGTGGACGACTTCTGTTACCTGGGATCATGGATCCGGAAGTCAGGTGAGGACCTTCGAATACGTAAGGGAAAGGCATGGGCAGCCTTGAATAGGCTTTCCAGGATTTGGAAGTCACCGAGAATTAATCGGAAACTTAAGGTCCGATTATTTAGAGCAGCAGTAGTTCCAGTACTCCTCTATGGGAGTCCATGCTGGGCTCTAACTGCTGAGGACACCAAATCTCTGGATGGCACATTCACAAGAATGCTACGCCGGGTTCATTGTGTCAAGTACAATGCACACATCTCCAACCAGACACTATATAACATTGGAGGTGTCTCATTGGTTCCCCCAAGTTTGACACTAGAACAAAATCGCCTCCGCTTTGCAAGACATTGCTTTCGCCGTGAGGACCAGCCAGTGCATAATCTTGTACTTTGGCAGCCTCATGGAGTGAATAAGCATGGTGGACAGCCCATGACTTTCTTGAGACGTATCTTAAAGGACACTGACCTTGAAGATGCGGATGATCTAGCAAATGTCATGGGTGATAGGGAGTTGTGGCGGTGCAATTTTGTTGACAAGCCGGCACAGCATTCTTAAAAATGCAGCTGCAATGCAGCATGCCGATCCTAGTACCTCAGTAGAGAGAACCTAACCGACTAGCAATGGCCCATCACAACATGCCTTATTCGCATTAATAGTCATTGTTTAGACAAATAAATTTGAAACAATAACGATAATATTATAAATTACATTTTTCAATAACTAAATGTTTATTTTATTCAAAAATAATAATGTTAAACGTTAAATTACACTACTCATGTGTTATGGCATCTAAGGGTTCTTGCGCCCCATTCCTTGTGTACTGGTAAGCGTCCTGTTGTTGACGCTGCTACTGGATTCTCGCCGTGAAAACACTTGTCACCCGCCGTATAAAGAAAACAGCCGTACAAAGTTCTACTTTATGTACATTCCCTTCTACCTACGGGGTTACATAATAGTTAAATTTATAATTAATTAATTGTAATATAATATAATATTTTACTTCCACGAAAAAATAAAAAAAAGGTGGTTAACGCTTCACGGTTTTGCGTGTCATCCCTGCGCGGGGGCCATGCTAACCTTCTCTGTCTAAAACCAATTTTATTAAATGTATCGCCTAAGCTGATACAATTAACATATTAAGAGATTGGCGTATTTATCGGAATGAAAAATCCGGATCAAGATAGAGTTATGCCTAGATATAATTTGTTTAAAGAGAGAGTCAACCAAGTTTATATCAGTCTAAATTTATGTTATTTTAAGGGATATTGGTATATAGAAAATTCAATAAATTGTATTCAAAATTTACGTTAAGTGATTTAATTTTAATCTTATAAATTGAATAATAATATCATTATTCCAAGTTTGGATGAACTGAATAATGTCTACAATCTTACTCTTGGCTACTCTGACAAATAAAATAGATGGGCTGTTTCTGTTCCAACATTCTCCACAATTTAGTATACAACCAATCACAATGCACCTGAATCACAACTACCCACCACAATAGCCTATGCTAGACGGCCAAGTACTGTAGGGTTGAGAACAGTGGCAGCATAATTGTGATGGTATTGAGAGATGGGAGGCCATGAGGGGGTAAATTAAATATAAACTCCCGAAAAAAAACAAGATTGAAATTTCTAGCTTATTTTTTTTGAAACCCATCTAATTGCAAACACCAAAAAACCGATGTAAATCAAAAATAGAGATGTTACAAATCATATTTCATGAAATGCAATTTTCAAAAAAACGTCGCAAAAAAAGTGCCAAAAGTAGGGTTAAAAAATGTGCTATAACTTAAAAAATATTAAATATTGTTAAAAGCCGTTTGAACAATTACGAAGAAAGTATGTATTTAGAAAAAGTCATAAAGTTTCAGATTGCCAACTGCGTTTGCTGAGTTTTTACAAAAAAACCACGGGGGGTCATATAGACCACCCTCCCCCCCCCCTCATCGGGTTAAATAGGGTTAATAGATCTAACTAGGGGCCTACCATAGTATTATTGTCATTGTAACATTGTGGAGGGAGAGTATTTTACTGATGTTAATGTTATTTAATAATATAATTTCAAATTTGTGTAACTCAAGCAAGTTATGGGAAATATACCGCTGCTGGTGCAGTTCATAAAGAATGAAAAAATACCAGACAATATACTGTGTAATACGTAATAAAAACATAAATTAGTTTCATCGAAATGAGAATTTAAAGTTTCTTCCTTCAGTCACATATGTCTACCTACAGTACATATAGTAAGTAATCCAAATTGTCGACATACTACAGCTAGGGGGTCTACCATTAACGAAGTGTAGATGTTATGGAAAGAGGATCTTCCCCAGCAGCTGGAGAAGACCCTCTTTCTATAACTTCGTACATATAGGCCTAGAAGTAATAATGTACTATTATTTAAGAAATAATTGAGCGCAACCTGTTTAGGTCATCGGTACTTAGTGATATAACAACTTCTGCAGCAACAATCTGATAGGAATCTTTATAATCTTTAAGTTACATCCAACTAAATCATGCTGATAATAATTATCTGTTTCGCAATTAACTTTTATAATATTCTGTATTATAATTCATTGACTTTTTCATCATAAATCGCAATCACAAATACAATCTGTTTGCTCATAATTTAATCTACGAAGTATGACAGTTAATAAAGACAAAAAAATATATGCAGAAATACAATTATTGCCAATTTATATATAATACATATCAGGTCAAACTATGAAAATTTTAAATATTCAAAACATTGCACTGGTAGGTAAAAAAGATATTGGGATGAAAACGAACACTCGCTTTTCAGCGATTTGGTCTCAACATGAAGTAAGGATCCGGAGAGACTCTTTTCTGAAAATTTATTGAATATGTCTGACTTAGATGACTGGAAAACTTCGATAACAAAATTAGTTTTACAGATATTTTATTACTTAATTACAGTACTTAGACTAATCTATATTTGACCTATTTAAGGGAATAATGGACTCATTTGGCCAAAACGTCCAATAAGCTAATCCTAGATTTCACTCATTGGGCCGAAACGTCCTAGTCCGAACCGTCATAGGCCGAAACGTATGTTACCCGATTTGTCTATGGACACTCAATTTTCTCTGCCATCAGATTATTTGGATCATCTACAAGGGGGAATTCATCTCACTAGAATATCCATCCAAGTTTATGGATGAATAAATTAAATTACATTATTTTAATAAAAATGTCGAAACATCTTGGCCCCCCATAGTTCTTGCTGCAGTCATGGTTTATGTTACAAATATATCAAATTGTTTTCAAAGTCAATACAAAGCCAATCCAGAACTTACCGCAAGTAAGTTCACACCTGCAGTTTTTCAACCTGAGTTTCTCGTTCACAGCAGTTTTTCGACCTGAGTTTTTCGTTCACATCAGCAGTATTTCGACCTTAGTTTATGATTGCTATTATTACACTGTGGTATTATAATATCCCATTCGAATTCGAAATAAATTATGAGTTTATATGATTTTCTATATCGGGAGGGGGGGGTGGGGGAGGGGGCGGGGTTTCGACCCGAGTTTCTCGTTCACAGCAGTTTTTCGACCTGAGTTTCTCGTTCACATCAGCAGTTTTTCGACCTGAGTTTCTCGTTCACATCAGCAGTTATTCGACCCGAGTTTCTCGTTCACATCAGCAGTTTTTCGACCCGAGTTTCTCGTTCACATCAGCAGTTTTACGACCAGAGTTTCTCGTTCACATCAGCAGTTTTTCGACCCGAGTTTTTCGTACACATCAGCAGTTTTTCGACCCGAGTTTCTCGTTCACATCAGCAGTTTTTCGACCCGAGTTTCTCGTTCACATCAGTAGTTTTTCGACCCGAGTTTCTCGTCCACATCAGCAGTTTTTCGACCCGAGTTTCTCGTTCACATCAGCAGTTTTTCGACCTGAGTTTCTCGTTCACATCAGCAGTTTTTCGACCCGAGTTTTTCGTTCACATCAGCAGTTTTGCGACCGAGTTTCTTATTTACATCAGCAGTTTTTCGACCTGAGTTTCTCGTTCACAGCAGCAGTTTCTCGACCCGAGTTTCTCGTCTACATCATCAGCTTTTCGACCTGAGTTTCTCGTTCACATCAGCAGTTTTACGATCCGAGTTTCTCGTTCACATCAGCAGTTTTTCGACCCGAGTTCGTTCACATCAGCAGTTTTTCGACAAGAGTTTCTCGTTCACATCAGCAGTTTTTCGACCTGAGTTTCTCGTTCACATCAGCAGTTTTTCCGACCTGAGTTTCTCGTTCTCATCAGCAGTTTTTCGACCCGAGTTTTACGTTCACATCAGCAGTTTTGCGACCGAGTTTCTCATTCACATCAGCAGTTTTTCGACCCGAGTTTCTCGTTCACATCAGCAGTTTATCGACCCGAGTTTCTCGTTCACATCAGCAGTTTTTCGACCCGAGTTTCTCGTTCCAATCAGCAGTTTTATCTATGTATATTGTATGTACAGTTTAAGACCTATGTATAATATAACATAGACTTGCAAAAATATACAATCAAATAAAAATACAGCAGGTAAAGATTACACAAATAGTCCTAAGAAACATGGCTTTAAATGAAAACTGTACTAATAATGTACATACATATATTAATATGAAAACAATAAAATAGGACATGGGGTCTTATTCCCTCCCTTTTCGGCGGACAAAATGTCCTATATTTTTCGTAGTTTATGGGATAGCCTATTTCGTGCAATACTTACCGGAACCTGTAGTTACTGTATGGTTTGATGTAATTTTTCTTGTGGTAGTTGGGTTGGGTTATGTAGCACTAAAATCGATTTGGTATTTGGTTTTTGATGGGCCTTAGTGCCTGAGTACTAACAGTGGCTCAAGTGGCCCTAAATGCTAGGTAGTATCTGAGGGAATAAGACCCCATGTCCTATTTTATTGTTTTCATATTAATATCACAATCCCTCTAAAGTCGTGGTTGTCAAACATCATATAAATACATATATTAGGTGTTCAATAACCGGTTCATTGACACATCTCTGTAATCTCTATTGAAACAGGATTAAAAATCTTAAACATGAAAATAGCTCATCCTACAACCTCTAACTTAATAACTGGTATCGGTAAATACTTAACCTTACAGAAGCTTAAACCAATATGAAAAGACTCATTCACCAATCATAAATTAGAGAATCTTAGAGAGTTGGTGTTTTCCACCCGCTATCACCCGACTGTAACGCATTTCCACCCGCTATCACCTGACTGTAACGCCTTTCAACCCACTATCGCCCGACTGTAATGCCTTTCCATCCGCCATTGCCAGACTGTAATGCCTTTCCTCCAGCTATCGCCCGAGTGTAACTCCTTACCACCCACTATCGCCCGACTGTAATGCCTTTAAACCCACTATCGCCCGAATATAACGCCTTTTCACCTGCTATCGCCCAACTGTAACACCTTTCAACACACTATCGCCCGAGTGTAACTCCTTTCCACCCACTATCGCCAGACTGTAACGCATTTCCACCCGCTATTGCCCGACTGTAACGCATTTCAACCCACTATCACCCGACTGTAACGCATTTCAACTCACTAACGCCCAACTGAAAGGCCTTTCCACCCGCTATCGTTTTTAGTCGACAAGCCGGCACAGCATTCTTAAAAATGCAGCTGCAATGCAGCATAACGATCCTAGTAGTAGTAGTAGTAGTATCGTTTTTAGTAGATTTCTATATTATTGGTCTTCGAAGTTGTTGAAGCTAACGTTTCCCAGGCCTCACAATTGTATAAAATACAATTTATGACTCAAGCATCGATAACTTTTTGTTTGACTTTTAAAACGAGCAGACAAATTATTCTCTCTTAAAATATTATAAAAATCTTAAAAGAGAGAATATTAAAATATTAAAAAAATCTTAAAATATTTATTTTATTATGTTTTTGCTTCGAGGTCTGCCGCGAGCACTTCTTTGAGAATTCCGGATGTACAGAGTGTTCGAGAGGAAACGGTTTGTTTTCTGTAGTTGGTTCATTGATAAACAGAGCCGCACTTTTTTTGGGTTAGGTTTTGTGTTATATAATAATATATTATATGGAAAATACAGTATTATTTATGTTTTCCCAACAATATTAGCAAGTCAAATTTCAATAAAGCCAAGTGAGTAAAGGTTTGATCAAGAAATCGACCTAGCGTTGCAAAATATTATTTCACAGAATTAGAGGTTGAAGTCAAAATAGTTGGTTGGGTTTTAAAAAATCGAATTTTATTTTTTTACTTTTTCTAGAACGGGGAATTATTTGGTAATTCTGAAACTGTATTTAGTTTTGGAGTTATTTGATTTTTTGTAGACCTCACTCATTTTGAAATTAATAGAAATTTAAGTGGCCAATTTTTTGTAAGATAGGCATTACTTTTTCAAAATACTATAATTGTATTTGGCCTACAGCATAATTTTCGATATGAGTTCTCCTGTTCAGTGATTTCATTTCAAATGTTACTTTCCACGGCTGACGCTTTTCTAGACTGTCGATCAGTCTGTCTGTCTGTGTATAGGTTTGTCTGTCAAAAATTAGGGAAGCATGATATCTAACAAAATGTTTTGCTGTGGTGGTTTTCTTGTTATTCCATTTCCAATGTCGATTTTATTTCATTTCTCAATTTTCCCAGACAGACAGACCGACAGACAGACAGACAGACATACAAACAGTAAATAAATCAATCAAACGTAAAAGTAGATATCGGAAATGAAATCACCGACCAAGAAAACCCCATAAATAAATTTGTTTGTTAATTTGAATTATTTCTTAATTTTGATTGACAAACAGACAGACAGTCAGTCCGACAGACAGACAGACAGACATACAAACCTTAAATAATCAATCAAACGTAAAAGTAGATATCGGAAATGAAATCAGACTGGTAAAGTGAAATTTTAAATGTAATTACAACCGAGTGACATTTTAAATGTTATCACCACAAAGGAAAACCCTATAACACAAATTTTGAATAGTTTGTGCGCTTTCTTAAATTTTAACAGACAGACAGACATACCAAAAACAGACAGACTGACTGACAGGCAGACAATCGTCTAGATTCGATAAAGAGTGAACACCGAACCATAATTGAAATCATTGGTGCAAATAACATCGCAATAGCAATGGGCGGCAATAATGCCGCCCATTGAGAGAATCGGCCACTCAGATACGGACTGGGTGGGCGGGAGAGTGGTGATGGCCAGCGGGGCGAGAGCCTTCTGGGATAAACCCGGCAAGCGGGCCTGGGTGCATGAGGAGCCGGAAGCTTTCGCGGGAAGCACGATCAGGTTGGGCGAGCAACCGGGAACGGCACCATGGGTAGTGTTTGGGGAGACGATTCCGAGGGTGGAGGAAGACGTCGATATGGGTAGGGACCACAGTGTCCAGATGTTTGCCTATCAACGGCTCCACAGACCTACGAGACCGCTCGGGGCAAAGGACGACTTGGGGCGGGACGTGTTGATACACGGCTGTGATTACTGCGGGAGGCTAACTCACCAGGAAAAGAGCTGTTTGTATCGATTTCAGAAGGAGTAGATGGTGTTCCCCCTGAGGTCTTTAAAATACCTGAGTGTTTAAAGCTCATCTATCCCATCATAGTAGACATGTACCGAACAACAAGAGTCCCACAAGAAATGAAAACAAATAAGTTGGTGCCAGTTCCCAAGAAGGGCAACCTAACACTCTATGGTTCTTTTCGGGGAATCTCATT
>JAUCBJ010002435.1:0-42500 GCA_032718475.1 Nemertoderma westbladi
TCATTACATTGCGTCAATTGTTTGTGGCTGTCACAATATTCCTGCAATTGTTTGTGGTTGTCTCAACATTGCGACAATTGTTTGTGGCTGTCACAAAATTCCGGACAATTGTTTGTGGCTGTCACAACATTGCGACAATTGTTTGTGGCTGTCACAACATTGTGACAATTGTTTGTATCTGTCACAATATTGCGACCAGTCTTTATTGCTGGCTGTCACAATATTGCGACAAGTGTTTGTGGCTGTCACAACATTACGACAACTGTTTGTGGCTGTCACAACATTACGACAATTGTTTGTGGCTTTCAAAACATTACGAAAATTGTTTGTAGCTGTCACAACATTGCGACAATTTTTTGTGGCTGTCACAATATTGCGACAATTGTTTCTGGCTGTCACAATATTGCGAAAATTGTTTGTGGCTGTCACAACATTACGACAATTGTTTGTGGCTGTCACAACATTACGACAATTGTTTGTTGTTTTTACAACATTACGACAGTTATTAATTGTGGCTATCACAACATTCTGAAATTGTTTGTGACCGTCACAACATTACGATATTTTTTTTGGCTGTCATAATATTGCGACAATTGTTTGTGGCTGTCACAACATTGCGACAATTGTTTGTGGCTGTCGCAACATTACGACAATTGTTCGCGGCTGTCACAACATTTGGACAATTGTTTGTGGCTGTCACAACATTACGACAATTGTTTGTGGCTGTCGCAACATTACGACAATTGTTCGCGGCTGTCACAACATTTGGACAATTGTTTGTGGCTGTCACAACATTCAAACAATTGTTTGTGGCTGTCACAAAATTACTACAATTGATTGTGGCTGTCACAATATTCCGAAATTGTTTTTGACTGTCCCAACACAGTTAGTTTTAGCTGTGAGATTTTGTGTGTGAAACTACCATGGTAAGAGGTTTGCAAGAGTTACTTTTTGCAAACCTGCAAGCATTGTTTATTAACACAATCCAATGTATCTATATTTTTTCTAGTTTAACGAAGAAATTGACGACATAACGGATAATATTCCGTTGATATTGGGTGGCTCTGCTGCTCCTGATAAGCAACCGATCAGCATAAGCGATCTTGATCTGCTCGATGACCTCACCGCTGATAAAGAGGTAAATTTACACACTTATATTATTTTGATGATAAATTTAAAAGTTTATTTGAAGAATAATTCTAATATTACGGCAATTGTTTGTGGCTGTTACAACATTCCTGCAATTTTTTGTGGCTGTCACAATATTACGACAATTGTTTGTAGCTGTCACAATATTACGACAATTCTTTGTGGCTGTAATTACATTGCGTCAATTGTTTGTGGCTGTCAGAATATTGCGACCATTCTTTGTGGCTGTCATTACATTATTATTGCGACAATTATTTCTGGCTGTTGCAATATTGCGACAATTGTTTGTGGTTGTCACAACATTGCGACAATTGTTTGTAGTTGTTACAATATTACGACAATTGTTTGTGGCTGTCACAATATTGCGACCATTCTTTGTGGCTGTCATTACAATGCGTCAATTGTTTGTGGCTGTCAGAATATTGCGACCATTCTTTGTGGCTGTCATTACATTATTATTGCGACAATTATTTCTGGCTGTTGCAATATTGCGACAATTGTTTGTGGGTGTCACACTATTGCGACCATTCTTTGTGGCTGTCATTACATTGCGTCAATTGTTTGTGGCTGTCACAATATTGCTACAATTGTTTGTGGTTGTCTCAACATTGCGACAATTGTTTGTGGCTGTAAGAAAATTCCGGAAATTGTTTGTGGATGTCACAACATTACGACAATTGTTTGTGGCTGTCACAACATTGTGACAAATGAATGTATCTGTCACAATATTGCGACCAGTCTTTATTGCTGTCTTTCCATTGCGACAAGTGTTTGTGGCTGCACAATATTGTGACAATTGATTGTAGCTGTCACAACATTCGGACAATTGTTTGTGGCCGTCGCAACATTACGACAATTGTTTGTGGCTGTCACAACATTCGGACAATTGTTTGTGGCTGTCACAAAATTACTACAATTGTTTGTAGCTGTCCCGGTTGCACGGCATACTGCAACACAGCAGTTGTTTGTGGCTGATACAGAATTTCTCCATTGTTTGTGCGTAACACAAAACTACGACTATTGTTTGTGGCTGTCACAACATTCTGAAATTGTTTGTGACTGTCACAACATAACGACAATTTTTTGTGGCTGTCATAATATTGCGACAATTGCTTGTGGCTGTCACAACATTACTACAATTGTTTGTGGCTGTCACAACATTACGACAATTGTTTGTTTCTGTCACAACATTCGGACAAATGTTTGTGGCTGTCACAACATACAGACAATTGTTTGTGGCCGTCACAAAATTACTACAATTGATTGTGGCTGTCACAATATTCGGAAAATTTTGTGAGTGTCCCAACACAGTTAGTTTTAGCTGTGAGATTTTGTGTGTGAAACTACCATGGTAAGAGGTTTGCAAGAGTTACTTTTTGCAAACCTGCAAGCATTGTTTATTAACACAATCCAATGTATCTATATTTTTTCTAGTTTAACGAAGAAATTGACGACATAACGGATAATATTCCGTTCATATTGGGTGGCTCTGCTGCTCCTGATAAGCAACCGATCTGCATAAGCAATCTTGATCTGCTCGATGACCTCACCGCTGATAAAGAGGTAAATTTACACACTTATATTATTTTGATGATAAATTTAAAAGTTTATTTGAAGATTAATTCTAATATTACGGCAATTGTTTGTGGCTGTTACAACATTCCTGCAATTTTTGTGGCTGTCACAATATTACAACAATTGTTTGTGGCTGTCACAATATTACGACAATTGTTTGTAGCTGTCACAACAATACGACAATTATTTGTGGCTGTCACGACATTACGACAATTGTTTGTGGCTGTCACAACATTGCGAAAATTGTTTTCAGCTGTCACAACATTCCGACAATTGTTTGCGGTTGTCACAATATTACGACAATTGTTTGTGGCTGTCACAACGTTACGACAATTGTTTTCTGCTGTCACAACATTCCGACAATCATTTGCGGCGGTCACAATATTACGACAATTGTTTGTGGCTGTCACAACATTACGACAATTGTTTGTGGCTGTCACAACCTTGCGACAATTGTTTGTGGCTGTCACAACATTGCGACAATTTTTTGTGGCTGTCACAACATTACGACAATTTTTTGTAGCTGTCACAACATTCTGGCAATTGTATGTGGCTGTCACAACATTACGACAATTGTTTGTAGCTGTCACAATATCGCAAAAATTGTTTGTGGCTGTCACAACATTACGACAATTTTTTGTGGCTGTCACAACCTTGCGACAATTGTTTGTGGCTGTCACAAAATTACTACAATTGTTTGTGGCTGTCACAACATTACGACCATTGTTTTTAGCTCTCACAACATTACGACAATTGTTTGTAACTGTCACAACATTACTACAACTGTTTTTAGCTGTCACAACATTGCGACAATTGTTTGTTGCTTTCACAACATTACGACAATAATTGTTTGTGGTTGTGACAAAATTACTACAATCATTTGTGGCTGTCACAACATTGCAACAATATTTGATTGTGGCTGTGACAAAATTACTGCAATTGTTTGTGGCTGTCACAATATTCCGAAATTGTTTGCCCCAAAGTGGGGGTGTTGGGGACGATAGCCCCCAAGAAAAGAAGTGGGGGTGTTGGGGACGATAGCCCCCAAGAAAAGAAGTGGGGGTGTTGGGGACGATAGCCCCCAAGAAAAGAAGTGGGGGTGTTGGGGACGATAGCCCCCAAGAAAAGAAGTGGGGGTGTTGGGGACGATAGCCCCCAAGAAAAGAAGTGGGGGTGTTGGGGGCGATAGCCCCCAAGAAAAGAAGTGGGGGTGTTGGGGACGATAGCCCCCAAGAAAAGAAGTGGGGGTGTTGGGGACGATAGCCCCCAAGAAAAGAAGTGGGGGTGTTGGGGACGATAGCCCCCAAGAAAAGAAGTGGGGGTGTTGGGGACGATAGCCCCCAAGAAAAGAAGTGGGGGTGTTGGGGACGATAGCCCCCAAGAAAAGAAGTGGGGGTGTTGGGGACGATAGCCCCCAAGAAAAGAAGTGGGGGTGTTGGGGACGTTAGCCCCCAAGAAAATAAGTGGGGGTGTTGGGGACGATAGCCCCCAAGAAAATAAGTGGGGGTGTTGGGGACGATAGCCCCCAAGAAAAGAAGTGGGGGTGTTGGGGACGATAGCCCCCAAGAAAAGAAGTGGGGGTGTTGGGGACGATAGTCCTTATGTTATACTGTTACCCTTTACTCATAGCCATAGATCATTTTAGGCATATTGATTCTGAAAAAACGGAGAAGACCCTATAATAGTCAATGTGGGCCAGTCTGAATGAATACAAAGGTTTTCTTCACATAATGTTAATATTGGTGCTTTAACGTACTTGTAGCTCATTCACATTTGACTTATGACATATATATGTGAAGTCATTGCATTTTACTCATAGCCAGACATCTATCATATTAAAGTTATTAATCAAACGGCAAGCCGACTTCAGGGCGCGACAATGCATTTCGTGTACTGACTGAGAAATAAAGGAGTTTCTTTACGCCCGACTCTATCTGTTTTATTATACAATCCAATTAATTTCTCCCACTAGGGGCATCATCAGGGAAATAAACTAAAAAAACAGAAATACCGCACAAGGTATGTAAGATGAGGAAGACTTGTAAGTATGGCTTGGAGTATATTATATAAACCTAAAATGGTCAAAACAAGGCGAAATGCTTCTCTATCTCAAATATGAAATTTTTAAACACTTTTGTAACGTACTGACTTGGTAATGCACTTAATAAATGAAATGCATTTAAATCGTATATCTCACAACTTTCCATATACATATGTCCTCAAATATTTGGTAATAGACATTATTTTTAGGTATTAGGGAACTTTAAACAATAAAAGCATAAATTTCTTTCAACATTCTCGAGACGTGAAAGAATGTAGTCTTACTTTGCATTGTTAGCAATACGCCATTTTATTCTTATTATAAAATAAAATTGGCTACTTTTACTAAATTACTTTATTGCTTGATATTGTTGCTTGTTCCTGTAATATAAAAATATGAACCGTTTATTACAATACCTTTTAAAACAAATAATATTTTATCCCTTATCATCCATCCCTAAGAAATTTCGTTCTAAAAAACTGCCTATTTCACCGCCCGTAAATATCCGCTATTTTTATGAAAATATTATGTTGCCTTTGTTTCACCTTCCTTCCATACATGTACATATGTAGGAATAAAGACCATTCTATCTTTATTCGTAAAATTTCGGGGCTAAATATCACAAGAACGGAAGAAAACACTTTGATAGTTGTTTTCCACAGAAATTTCATAAGCCTAGTTTCAATTTAGTAATACAAAGGTTTTCTTCACATGATATTATATTGACTTAATGCACATACATAAAGGTTGCATACAGAGCTCCGAATGCCAATAAGCGCCCATGTGAATAATACCAGGTCCTCCAAAGCCAGCTGGCTATGCTTTGCATATATTCTATGCTTAATATGCATTCTAGAATATTGTACTGCCATTCCGATTGGCTATTTTGGAAGCAGGCTGGAAATATATCTCTCACATACATAGTAAAGTTGCAGTAGTAGACGGATTTATTGTTCACTCTGAATTATTGTAATTAATTTGTTTGAATATTGCACTACTTCCCGAATGCTGTGCCGTATGTCTAACATAATTATAAAGGACATGGGGTCTTATTCCCTCAGATACTACCTAGCATTTAGGACCACTTGGGCCACTGTTAGTACTCAGGCACTAAGGCCTATTATTAACTAGACTTACCTTTTCGGCGGACAAAATGTCCTATATTTTTTGTAATTTATTGGATAGCCTATTTCGTGCAATACTTACCGGAACCTGTAGTTACTCTATGGTTTGGTGTAATTTTTCTTGTGGTAGTTGGGTTGGGTTATGTAGCACTAAAATCGATTTGGTATTTTGTTTTTTGATGGACCTTAGTGCCTGAGTACTAACAGTGGCCCAAGTGGCCCTAAATGCTAGGTAGTATCTGAGGGAATAAGACCCCATGTCCTATTTTATTGTTTTCATATTAATATCAAAATCTCTCTAAAGTCGTGGTTGTCTAACATCATATAATTATATCATTCTAAAGGATAGTTTTCAAAAGGGGTCATTATTTTTTTTTATTGTGGGTAGGAATCAGCTCAATATAACGACTGCTGAGGTCAAAGATACTAATTATTGATAAAACTCAATAATAGCCTACTAAATAATTAGTACCGACCGTATACCACCTAATTTATCAAACATCCAGAGCGTCCGACCCCTTGTTTGGCTACGCTAGGCAAATGTCTATATATATATACATATATATGTCGTCATACTGATGTCATATATATATATATATATATACATATAGGAAGTAAGGGGTGGTTTAGTTCTTTATAGCTGGTCTCTCGGTAGATATATAAATTTGAAAAAGTTAGGTTGAGTTCTAAATCATAGTTTGTCCATTAAAATATATTATTAAATAAATAATAAATAAATAAATCTATCTATAATAATCATAATCTCAACTAAATCTATGTTCAATATATTAATGTAATCTTATAATTAAAAAAAACAGCCAGTTTATTAAATAGAATAGAATAGCTGAGTACATACACATATATATTTTCGAATAATACTTAGGCCTAATTATAAAATAATGAATCGATTTACATTATTAATGAAATTATTAACAATGGATTAGATAGATGACTACTATAGTTAGCTAGAAATTGATAAGTAAGTTTAATGCAAAAATAAGTATATGACTTATTATTCTATCTGCCGATTGAAGGGCAGTTATTTTATGATGATACTGTAGCTACTGTCTGTTTTTTACATGGTAATTCTCAGAAATAGCGTTTGGGAAATTTTGTATAACTTTTTTTAAAATATTAGGTCTATATAGATGCGATATTTTAAATATAATTTTTACATAATTTTTTTAGTCCCCTATCACGTTTATTTTACTTAATATGACGGAATGATGTCAAAAATGAGAGTCAAGGTTAGTTTAAATTTAATTGCTTATTGATATATTATTTAATTTTTGCTGAGTATATACTGCGGATTGCAGTGCAGTGTGGATTGCGACAATAATAGTTACATTGTTAGTTTGTATACATTTGTAAACAATAATTTGTAAACCAAAATATTAAATAAAATTAATTAATTGTTAACTTATTGTAAAAAATGCTCATTGTCCCATAATATTATGTTTATGGCGCTAAAATATGGCATGTTGAGTTGATTCAGGAAACGTAAGAGACAATTGCTACCAGACACCCTTTTTTTAATTTGAGAACACCAAATGGCAGCGCTTTATCAGAAACAGTTCATAAATACGGGGCAAGGGGCGCTTTTTGTGCAAAACTAAACATTTTTAAGATAAACGCGGTTAAAGTTGATCTTCCTGCGTAAACTATCTGTTGATATGTAAGAAAGTCTATAATACTGCAGCAACAAGAAAGCACCAATTCATTCTAAATTTTTACTATGGGAGATTTCCTGGGCGCTGGTTGGTTTCCTTTCTGAGGTCAGTTTTAACTTTTAATTAAATAGAGTTAGTCTGTGTGTCATTTTGTCAGTCTATCTGACAGTCCGACTTTCTGTCCGTCGAATATAAATAGCAGACCCTCTAGCTAAAACATCTAGTTATAGCTGTTTTCTTGGTCGCATAATTCATTTTGAATGTTAGTTCTAACATTTTATGATTACCAAATTGTATGTTTGACTATCAGGGTGTCAGCTACATTTTAATATGGGAAATATGGACTATATTTCCTATATTACGATGAATGCCCTAAAATCGGCTTGCCTCGGACTGAATGTTGTCAGGTACATTTTGACGGACAGACTGACATGCATTGCATTGACATGCACGATTACCCCAATTTTGAATAGTAACATTGAAAATGAAGTCACCGACCATGAAAACCTATATAGGGAATTTTTTACACAGAAAGTATGTTTTCAATTGTTTTGGAGACAAACTGACGGACAGACCAACAGTCAAATTAGATCCTGCTTAACGTCTTGATTCGATTTTCTACTTTGCTAATTTCTCATTTCCTTTTAAAGTTTCTTTAGCACCCTTCGTATCATGACCGACGATTGGTTATATCATAAAAAATATGATACTTATCTCGTTAATATTTAAATTTGTAGCTGTTTAATTATATATTAGACTGATTCCTCAATTTTTAGGAGAGAATTTTGTATTACAACTCTGGAGGCCAACCCTGGCCACTACTGTGCTGGATATGTGTAGAACATATTACAAAAGAAACCAAACAAATGTTTACAATTTTTGTTTTACCTTATTGTTGAGTGTTAGATACACACACCAGGCCTACCCTGACTTCACTAAACAGTAAACAAGTTCGTGGAGTCTTCGCGCAGAACTGGAAGTGAGTAAAATCTTTAGCATATGGGTACCATTAACGAGTTGTCTGCCGTTAGTCAGAACTCTTCAACACAATAGTCGTCCTCCTTTAGTGCTCGTAGCGTTTGTTCGTTTTTGACAAAACTTCAGATTATTTCTAAATTATGCCGGACTACATACGTACCAAGTTTCGTTTAGTTTCATCAAGGAATAACGGAGTTATTAGCGTTCAAAAATCTACGACGTCAGACGACGACAGACAACTCGCCAATGGCACCCATATGCTAAGGCTTCGCTCACTTCGTGGCTCGTCCCACATACAGTATAAAGTATTTAACAAAGTTACTCACAGAATTAATTATTTTTTTTAATCGCCGGGATTCTCTACTTCTTACATCAATTATTTATTTCTACAGAATCGAAGACGGTGTCTTGTTACACCTGAGAACTACATAGACAAAGATCCTGACGGATTTGAAGTTAAGTGTGTGGATAGACTGGTCGGTCAAGGTTTGTTTGCTAAAAATAACTTCGGAAAAGGTGATTATTTATTGAACTACCGTGGGAATTTCATTGCTGGATGCCTGCCCCCCGCCTGAAGAAACTAATCATTACATTTATCTTATCAAGTTTTACGATAAGAGTGCTTACATTGATGCTATGGACGAATCATCTGGACTTGCACGTTATATCAACGATGCCAAACAGAACAGTCCGTTGTGCAACTGCGTTGCTAAGAGGTATTTTCAAAAATCAGCTGCCGCAATTTCCGGGCCAATAATAGCCATTTATGCCAATAGAAACATTGACGCAGGTGAAGAGTTGAGATATAGTTATGGAGTGGATGATGAATGTTTTCCATGGCGAATACTAAGTCAGGTAAGCTTGACCTATAGTGGTGAGAAAATACGTGATCTTAATTAAGATTGTCTTGGTAGTGATAATTTGTATCTCATATATTAAGAACAATAACGCATTTGCATAGCGCAATAGTAAACGTGCGCTGAGACCCGTGCTCCACTGGTAAATCATAAGTTATTTGTTTAAAAAATACACATTTCTAAAAAAAATGCACATTTCTAAACGCATTTCCAATCACAGGTCTAGAGCTTGCCATAAGTCATATGTCAAAAGATGGAACATGGGACATAATCACTTTCGCCACATGCAATGGGGGTCTTTTCTTACGACTTACAATTTATCAGTAGAGACGCTCCAATATATATTATGTGTTCCATAATTTATTTTGACTTACGACTTACTACTTGCCAATGGAGCTCGGGCCTAAGTCTTAGGCGTAAGTTAGTTACAACACAGGAGTCGAAAGAGATTATGTATTTAATTATTAATACTTATGACAAACTATGGAGATCTGTGATTAGTTGGTAACTTAGCGTAAAGAAATGTCTATTAAATGTGTTTGTGCATGTCAGTCACAAAACTATGTCAATTGTTTGTGGCTGCCACAACATGACGAAAATAGTTTGTGGCAGTTACATTATTCCGGCATTTGTTTGAAACTATCAAAATATTCCTGCAATTGTTTGTGGCTGTCACAACATTACGACAATAATTGTTTGTGGCTGTGACAAAATTACTTCAATTATTTGTGGCTGTCACAACATTGCGACAATTGTATGTGGCTGTCAGAACATTACGACAATAATTGTTTGTGGCTGTGACAAAATTACTTCAATTATTTGTGGCTGTCACAACATTGCGACAATTGTATGTGGCTGTCAGAACATTACGACAATAATTGTTTGTGGCTGTGACAAAATTACTTCAATTATTTGTGGCTGTCACAACATTGCGACAATTGTATGTGGCTGTCAGAACATTACGAAAATAATTGTTTGTGGCTGTGACAAAATTACTACAATTATTTGTGGCTGTCACAACATTGCGACAATTGTATGTGGCTGTCAGAACATTGCGACAATAATTGTTTGTGGCTGTGACAAAATTACTTCAATTATTTGTGGCTGTCACAACATTGCGACAATTGTATGTGGCTGTCAGAACATTACGACAATAATTGTTTGTGGCTGTGACAAAATTACTTCAATTATTTGTGGCTGTCACAACATTGCGACAATTGTATGTGGCTGTCAGAACATTACGACAATAATTGTTTGTGGCTGTGACAAAATTACTTCAATTATTTGTGGCTGTCACAACATTGCGACAATTGTATGTGGCTGTCAGAACATTACGACAATAATTGTTTGTGGCTGTGACAAAATTACTTCAATTATTTGTGGCTGTCACAACATTGCGACAATTGTATGTGGCTGTCAGAACATTACGACAATAATTGTTTGTGGCTGTGACAAAATTACTACAATTATTTGTGGATGTCACAACATTGCGACAATTGTTTGTGGCTGTCACAAAATTACGACAATTGTTTGTGGCTGTCACAACATTCGGACAATTGTTTGTGGCTGTCACAACATTACGACAATTGTTTGTGGCTGTCACAACATTACGACAATTGTTTGTGACTGTCCCAACACAGTTAGTTTTAGCTGTGGGATGTTGTGTGTGAAACTACCATGGTAAGAGGTTTGCAAGAGTTACTTTGTGCAAACCTGCAAGCATTGTTTATTAACACAATCCAATGTATCTATATTTTTTCTAGTTTAACGAAGAAATTGACGACATAACGGATAATATTCCGTAGGTATTGGGTGGCTCTGCCGCTCCTGATAAGCCACCGATCTGCACAAGAGATCTTGATCTGCTCGATGAACCCAAAGCTGATAAGGAGGTAAATTTACACACTTATATTATTTTGATGATAAATTCAAATATTTAGTTGATGATTAATTGTGGCATTTGTTTGTGTATGTCAGTCACAAGATTATTGCAATTGTTAGCAGCTGCCACAACATTTTGGTATTAGTTTGTGGCTGTCACAACATTACGACAATAATTGTTTGTGGCTGTCACAACATTACGACAATAATTGTTTGTGACTGTCACAACATTACGACAATAATTGTTTGTGGCTGTCACAACATTGCGACAATAATTGCTTGTAGCTGTCACAACATTACGACAATTGTTTGTGGCTGTCACAACATTACGACAATTGTTTGTGGCTGTCAGAACATTCATACAATTGTTTGTTGCTGTCACAACATTACTACAATTGTTTGTAGCTGTCACAAGATTGTGATAATTGTTTTTTGCTTTCACAACATTACGACAATAATTGTTTGTGGCTGTCACAACATTACGGCAATTGTTTGTAACTGTCACAACATTGCGACAATTGTTTGTGGCTGTCACAAAATTACGAAATTAATTGTTTGTGGCTGTGACAAAATTACTACAATTATTTGTGGCCGTCACAACATTACGACAATTGTTTGTATCTGTCACAACATTCGTACAATTGTTTGTTGCTGTCACAACATTGCGACAATTGTTTGTGGCTGTCACAACATTACGAAAATAATTGTTTGTGGCTGTGACAAAATTACGAAAATAATTGTTTGTGGCTGTCACAACATCACGACCATTGTTTGTGGTTGTTACAACATTACGACAATTGTTTGTAACTGTCACAACATTACGACAATTGTTTGTGGCTGTCACAACATTGCGACAATTGTTTGTGGCTGTCACAACATTACAACAATTATGTGTAGCTGTCACAACATTCGGACAATTGTTTGCGGTTGTCACAACGTTGCGACAATTGTTTGTGGCTGTCACAACCTTGCGACAATTGTTTGTAGCTGTCACAATATTGCGACAATTGTTTATGGCTGTCTCAACATTCCGACAATTGTTTGTAGCTGTCCCGGTTGCACGGCATACTGCATAATAGCAGTTGTTTGTGGCTGATACAGAATTCCTCCATTGTTTATGCGTATCACAAAACTTCGACTATTGTTTGTGGCTGTCACAACATTCTGGCAATTGTTTGCGGCTGTCACAAGCTTCTGAAATTGTTTGTGACTGTCACAACATTACGACAATTTTTTGTGGCTGTCACAATATTGCGACAATTGTTTGTGGCTGTCACAATATTGCGAAAATTGTTTGTGGCTGTCCCGGTTGCACGGCATACTGAAACATAGCAGTTGTTTGTGGCTGATACAGAATTCCTCCATTGTTTATGCGTATCACAAAACTTCGACTATTGTTTGTGGCTGTCACAACATTCTGGCAATTGTTTGCGGCTGTCACAAGCTTCTGAAATTGTTTGTGACTGTCACAACATTACGACAATTTTTTGTGGCTGTCACAATATTGCGACAATTGTTTGTGGCTGTCACAATATTGCGAAAATTGTTTGTGGCTGTCACAACATTACGACAATTGTTTGTTGTTTTTACAACATTACGACAGTTATTAATTGTGGCTATCACAACAATCTAAAATTGTTTGTGACTGTCACAACATTACGATATTTTTTGTGGCTGTCATAATATTGCGACAATTGTTTGTGGCTGTCACAACATTACAATATTTGTTGTGGCTGTCATAATATTGCGACAATTGTTTGTGGCTGTCACAATATTGCGACAATTGTTTGTGGCTGTCACAACATTACTACAATGGTTTGTGGCTGTCACAACATTACGACAATTGTTTGTGGCTGTCACAACATTCGGACAATTGTTTGTGGCTGTCACAACATTCCGGCAATTGTTTGCGGCTGTCACAACATTCCGGAAATTGTTTGTAGCTGTCACAACATTACGACAATTATGTGTAGCTGTCACAACATTCGGACAATTGTTTGTGGCCGTCACAACATTACGACAATTGTTTGTGGCTGTCACAAAATTATAACAGTTGTTTGTGGCTGTAACAACATTGCGACAATTGTTTGTAGCTATCACATCATTCGGACAATTGTTTGTGGCTGTCACAAAATTACAACAATTGTTTGTGGCTGTGACAAAATTACTGCAATTGTTTGTGGCTGTCACAATATTCCGAAATTGTTTGTGACTGTCCCAACACAGTTAGTTTTAGCTGTGGGATGTTGTGTGTGAAACTACCATGGTAAGAGGTTTGCAAGAGTTACTTTGTGCAAACCTGCAAGCATTGTTTATTAACACAATCGAATGTATCTATATTTTTTCTAGTTTAACGAAGAAATTGACGACATAACGGATAATATTCCGTTGATATTGGGTGGCTCTGCCGCTCCTGATAAGCAACCGATCTGCACAAGCGATCTTGATCTGCTCGATGAACCCAAAGCTGATAAGGAGGTAAATTTACACACTTATATTATTTTGATGATAAATTTAAATATTTAGTTGATGATTAATTGTGGCATTTGTTTATGTATGTCAGTCACAAAATTATTGCAATTGTTAGCAGCTGCCACAACATTTTGTAATTTGTTTGTGGCGGTCACAACATTACGACAATTATTTGTGGCCGTCACAACATTCGTACAATTGTTTGTGGCTGTCACAACATTACGACAATTCTTTGTAGCTATCACAACATTCGGACAATTGTTTGTGGCTGTCACAAAATTACGACAATTGTTTGTGGCTGTCACAACATTCGGACAATTGTTTGTGGCAGTCCCAACATTGCGACAAATGTTTGTGGCTGTCACAACATTCAGACAATTGTTTGTGGCTGTCACAAAATTACTACAATTGATTGTGGCTGTCACAACATTACGACAATTGTTTGTGGCTGTCACAACATTACGACAATAATTGTTTGTGGCTGTCACAAAATTATAACAGTTGTTTGTGGCTGTAACAACATTGCGACAATTGTTTGTATAGCTATCACATCATTCGGACAATTGTTTGTGGCTGTCACAAAATTACGACAATTGTTTGTGGCTATCACAACATTCGGACAATTGTTTGTGGCAGTCCCAACATTACGACAAATGTTTGTGGCTGTCACAACATTCGGACAATTGTTTATGGCTGTCACAACATTACGACAATTGTTTGTGGCTGTCACAACATTCGGACAATTATTTGTGGCTGTCACAACATTCGGACAATTGTTTGTGGCAGTCCCAACATTGCGACAAATGTTTGTGGCTGTCACAACATTCAAACAATTGTTTGTGGCTGTCACAACATTGTGACAATTGATTGTGGCCGTCACAAAATTACTACAATTGATTGTGGCTGTCACAATATTCCGAAGTTGTTTGTGACTGTCCCAACACAGTTAGTTTTAGCTGTGAGATTTTATGTGTGAAACTACCATGGTAAGAGGTTTGCAAGAGTTACTTTGTGCAAACCTGCAAGCATTGTTTATTAACACAATCCAATGTATCTATATTTTTTCTAGTTTAACGAAGAAATTGACGACATAGCGGATAATATTCCGTTGATATTGGGTGGCTCTGCTGCTCCTGATAAGCAACCGATCTGCACAAGCGATCTTGATATGCTCGATGACCTTACCGCTGATAAAGAGGTAAATTTACACACTTATATTATTTTGATGATAAATTTAAAAGTTTATTTGAAGATTAATTCTAATATTACGGAAATTGTTTGTGGCTGTTACAACATTCCTGCAATTTTTTGTGGCTGTCACAATATTACGACAATTGTTTGTAGCTGTCACAATATTACGACAATTGTTTGTGGCTGTCACAACATTGTGACAATTGATTGTGGCTGTCACAACATTGTGACAATTGATTGTGGCTGTCACAATATTACGACAATTGTTTGTGGCTGTCTCAACATTGCGACAATTGTTTGTGGCTGTCACAACATTCGGACAATTGTTTGTGGCCGTCACAACATTACGACAATTGTTTGTGGTTGTCACAACATTACGACAATTGTTTGTGGCTGTGACAAAATTACTGCAATTGTTTGTGGCTGTCACAATATTACGACAATTGTTTGTGGCTGTCACAACATTCGGACAATTGTTTGTGGCCGTCACACCATTACGACAATTGTTTGTGGTTGTCACAACATTACGACAATTGTTTGTGGCTGTCTCAACATTGCGACAATTGTTTGTGGCTGTCACAACATTCGGACAATTGTTTGTGGCCGTCACACCATTACGACAATTGTTTGTGGTTGTCACAACATTACGACAATTGTTTGTGGCTGTCTCAACATTGCGACAATTGTTTGTGGCTGTCACAACATTCGGACAATTGTTTGTGGCCGTCACACCATTACGACAATTGTTTGTGGCTGTCTCAACATTGCGACAATTGTTTGTGGCTGTCACAACATTCGGACAATTGTTTGTGGCCGTCACACCATTACGACAATTGTTTGTGGTTGTCACAACATTACGACAATTGTTTGTGGCTGTGACAAAATTACTGCAATTGTTTGTGGCTGTCACAATATTCCGAAATTGTTTGTGACTGTCCCAACACAGTTAGTTTTAGCTGTGGGATGTTGTGTGTGAAACTACCATGGTAAGAGGTTTGCAAGTGTTACTTTGTGCAAACCTGCAAGCATTGTTTATTAACACAATCCAATGTATCTATATTTTTTCTAGTTTAACGAAGAAATTGACGACATAACGGATAATATTCCGTTGATATTGGGTGGCTCTGCTGCTCCTGATAGGCAACCGATCTGCACAAGCGATCTTGATCTGCTCGATGAACCCACCGCTGATAAGGAGGTAAATTTACACACTTATATTATTTTGATGATAAATTTAAATATTTAGTTGATGATTAATTGTGGCATTTGTTTATGTATGTCAGTCACAAAATTATTGCAATTGTTAGCAGCTGCCACAACATTTTGTTATTTGTTTGTGGCTGTCACAACATTACGACAATTCTTTGTAGCTATCACAACATTCGGACAATGTTTGTGGCTGTCACAAAATTGCGACAATTGTTTGTGGCTGTCACAACATTCGGACAATTGTTTGTGGCAGTCCCAACATTGCGACAAATGTTTGTGGCTGTCACAACATTCAGACAATTGTTTGGGGCTGTCACAAAATTACTACAATTGATTGTGGCTGTCACAACATTACGACAATTGTTTGTGGCTGTCACAACATTCGGACAATTGTTTGTGGCTGTCACAACATTACGACAATTTTTTTGTGGCTGTCATAACATGCGTACAATTGTTTGTGGCTGTCACAACATTACGACAATTGTTTGTGGCTGTCACAACATTCGGACAATTGTTTGTGGCTGTCACAAAATTACGACAATTGTTTGTGGCTGTTACAACATTGCGACAATTGTTTGTAGCTGTCACAAAATTACGACAATTGTTTGTGGCTGTCACAACATTCGGACAATTGTTTGTGGCAGTCCCAACATTGCGACAAATGTTTGTGGCTGTCACAACATTCAGACAATTGTTTGTGGCTGTCACAAAATTACTACAATTGATTGTGGCTGTCACAACATTACGACAATTGTTTGTGGCTGTCACAACATTCGGACAATTGTTTGTGGCTGTCACAACATTACGACAATTGTTTGTGGCTGTCACAACATTCGGACAATTATTTGTGGCTGTCACAACATTCGGACAATTGTTTGTGGCAGTCCCAACATTGCGACAAATGTTTGTGGCTGTCACAACATTCAAACAATTGTTTGTGGCTGGCCGTCACAAAATTACTACAATTGATTGTGGCTGTCACAATTTTCCGAAGTTGTTTGTGACTGTCCCAACACAGTTAGTTTTAGCTGTGAGATTTTGTGTGTGAAACTACCATGGTAAGAGGTTTGCAAGAGTTACTTTGTGCAAACCTGCAAGCATTGTTTATTAACACAATCCAATGTATCTATATTTTTTCTAGTTTAACGAAGAAATTGACGACATAACGGATAATATTCCGTTGATATTGGGTGGCTCTGCTGCTCCTGATAAGCAACCGATCTGCATAAGCGATCTTGATATGCTCGATGACCTCACCGCTGATAAAGAGGTAAATTTACACACTTATATTATTTTGATGATAAATTTAAAAGTTTATTTGAAGACTAATTCTAATATTACGGAAATTGTTTGTGGCTGTTACAACATTCCTGCAATTTTTGTGGCTGTCACAATATTACGACAATTGTTTGTAGCTGTCACAATATTACGACAATTGTTTGTGGCTGTCACAACATTGTGACAATTGATTGTGGCTGTCACAACATTGTGACAATTGATTGTGGCTGTCACAATATTACGACAATTGTCTGTGGCTGTCACAACATTGTGACAATTGATTGTGGCTGTCACAATATTACGACAATTGTTTGTAGCTGTCACAATATTACGACAATTCTTTGTGGCTGTCTCAACATTGCGACAATTATTTGTGGCTGTCACAACATTACGACAATTGTTTGTAGCTGTCACAACATTCGGACAATTGTTTGTGGCCGTCACAACATTACGACAATTGTTTGTGGTTGTCACAACATTACGACAATTGTTTGTGGTTGTCACAACATTCGGACAATTGTTTGTGGCCGTCACACCATTACGACAATTGTTTGTGGTTGTCACAACATTACGACAATTGTTTGTGGCTGTCACAACATTCGGACAATTGTTTGTGGCCGTCACAACATTACGACAATTGTTTGTGGCTGTTACAACATTGCGACAATTGTTTGTAGCTGTCACAAAATTACGACAATTGTTTGTGGCTGTCACAACATTCGGACAATTGTTTGTGGCAGTCCCAACATTGCGACAAATGTTTGTGGCTGTCACAACATTCAGACAATTGTTTGTGGCTGTCACAAAATTACTACAATTGATTGTGGCTGTCACAACATTACGACAATTGTTTGTGGCTGTCACAACATTCGGACAATTGTTTGTGGCTGTCACAACATTACGACAATTGTTTGTGGCTGTCACAACATTCGGACAATTATTTGTGGCTGTCACAACATTCGGACAATTGTTTGTGGCAGTCCCAACATTGCGACAAATGTTTGTGGCTGTCACAACATTCAAACAATTGTTTGTGGCTGTCACAACATTGTGACAATTGATTGTGGCCGTCACAAAATTACTACAATTGATTGTGGCTGTCACAATATTCCGAAGTTGTTTGTGACTGTCCCAACACAGTTAGTTTTAGCTGTGAGATTTTGTGTGTGAAACTACCATGGTAAGAGGTTTGCAAGAGTTACTTTGTGCAAACCTGCAAGCATTGTTTATTAACACAATCCAATGTATCTATATTTTTTCTAGTTTAACGAAGAAATTGACGACATAACGGATAATATTCCGTTGATATTGGGTGGCTCTGCTGCTCCTGATAAGCAACCGATCTGCATAAGCGATCTTGATATGCTCGATGACCTCACCGCTGATAAAGAGGTAAATTTACACACTTATATTATTTTGATGATAAATTTAAAAGTTTATTTGAAGACTAATTCTAATATTACGGAAATTGTTTGTGGCTGTTACAACATTCCTGCAATTTTTGTGGCTGTCACAATATTACGACAATTGTTTGTAGCTGTCACAATATTACGACAATTGTTTGTGGCTGTCACAACATTGTGACAATTGATTGTGGCTGTCACAACATTGTGACAATTGATTGTGGCTGTCACAATATTACGACAATTGTCTGTGGCTGTCACAACATTGTGACAATTGATTGTGGCTGTCACAATATTACGACAATTGTTTGTAGCTGTCACAATATTACGACAATTCTTTGTGGCTGTCTCAACATTGCGACAATTATTTGTGGCTGTCACAACATTACGACAATTGTTTGTAGCTGTCACAACATTCGGACAATTGTTTGTGGCCGTCACAACATTACGACAATTGTTTGTGGTTGTCACAACATTACGACAATTGTTTGTGGTTGTCACAACATTCGGACAATTGTTTGTGGCCGTCACACCATTACGACAATTGTTTGTGGTTGTCACAACATTACGACAATTGTTTGTGGCTGTCACAACATTCGGACAATTGTTTGTGGCCGTCACAACATTACGACAATTGTTTGTGGCTGTTACAACATTGCGACAATTGTTTGTAGCTGTCACAAAATTACGACAATTGTTTGTGGCTGTCACAACATTCGGACAATTGTTTGTGGCAGTCCCAACATTGCGACAAATGTTTGTGGCTGTCACAACATTCAGACAATTGTTTGTGGCTGTCACAAAATTACTACAATTGATTGTGGCTGTCACAACATTACGACAATTGTTTGTGGCTGTCACAACATTCGGACAATTGTTTGTGGCTGTCACAACATTACGACAATTGTTTGTGGCTGTCACAACATTCGGACAATTATTTGTGGCTGTCACAACATTCGGACAATTGTTTGTGGCAGTCCCAACATTGCGACAAATGTTTGTGGCTGTCACAACATTCAAACAATTGTTTGTGGCTGTCACAACATTGTGACAATTGATTGTGGCCGTCACAAAATTACTACAATTGATTGTGGCTGTCACAATATTCCGAAGTTGTTTGTGACTGTCCCAACACAGTTAGTTTTAGCTGTGAGATTTTGTGTGTGAAACTACCATGGTAAGAGGTTTGCAAGAGTTACTTTGTGCAAACCTGCAAGCATTGTTTATTAACACAATCCAATGTATCTATATTTTTTCTAGTTTAACGAAGAAATTGACGACATAACGGATAATATTCCGTTGATATTGGGTGGCTCTGCTGCTCCTGATAAGCAACCGATCTGCATAAGCGATCTTGATATGCTCGATGACCTCACCGCTGATAAAGAGGTAAATTTACACACTTATATTATTTTGATGATAAATTTAAAAGTTTATTTGAAGATTAATTCTAATATTACGGAAATTGTTTGTGGCTGTTACAACATTCCTGCAATTTTTGTGGCTGTCACAATATTACGACAATTGTTTGTAGCTGTCACAATATTACGACAATTGTTTGTGGCTGTCACAACATTGTGACAATTGATTGTGGCTGTCACAACATTGTGACAATTGATTGTGGCTGTCACAATATTACGACAATTGTCTGTGGCTGTCACAACATTGTGACAATTGATTGTGGCTGTCACAATATTACGACAATTCTTTGTGGCTGTCTCAACATTGCGACAATTATTTGTGGCTGTCACAACATTACGACAATTGTTTGTAGCTGTCACAACATTCGGACAATTGTTTGTGGCCGTCACAACATTACGACAATTGTTTGTGGTTGTCACAACATTACGACAATTGTTTGTGGCTGTCACAACATTCGGACAATTGTTTGTGGCCGTCACACCATTACGACAATTGTTTGTGGTTGTCACAACATTACGACAATTGTTTGTGGCTGTCACAACATTCGGACAATTGTTTGTGGCCGTCACAACATTACGACAATTGTTTGTGGTTGTCACAACATTGCGACAATTGTTTGTGGCTTCACAATATTGCTACAATTGTTTGTGGTTGTCACAACATTGCGAAAATTGTTTGTGGCTGTCACAACATTCGGACAATTGTTTGTGGCCGTCACTACAATACGACAATTGTTTGTGGTTGTCACAACATTGCGACAATTGTTTGTGGCTGTCACAATATTGCTACAATTGTTTGTGGTTGTCACAACATTGCGACAATTATTTGTGGCTGTCACAACATTCGGACAATTGTTTGTGGCCGTCACAACATTACGACAATTGTTTGTGGTTGTCACAACATTGCGACAATTGTTTGTGGCTGTCACAACATTCGGACAATTGTTTGTGGCCGTCACAACATTACGACAATTGTTTGTGGTTGTCACAACATTACGACAATTGTTTGTGGCTGTCACAACATTCGGACAATTGTTTGTGGCTGTCAGAACATTGTGACAATTGATTGTGGCTGTCACAACATTACGACAATTGTTTGTAGCTGTCACAATATTACGACAATTGTTTGTGGCTGTCGCAACATTACGACAATTGTTTGTGGCTGTCACAACATTCGGACAATTGTTTGTGGCTGTCACAACATTGTGACAATTGATTGTGGCTGTCACAACATTACGACAATTGTTTGTAGCTGTCACAATATTGCGACAATTGTTTGTGGCTGTCGCAACATTACGACAATTGTTTGTGGCTGTCACAACATTCGGACAATTGTTTGTGGCTGTCAGAACATTGTGACAATTGATTGTGGCTGTCACAACATTACGACACTTGTTTGTAGCTGTCACAATATTACGACAATTGTTTGTGGCTGTCGCAACATTACGACAATTGTTTGTGGCTGTCACAACATTCGGACAATTGTTTGTGGCTGTCACAAAATTGTGACAATTGATTGTGGCTGTCACAACATTACGACAATTGTTTGTAGCTGTCACAATATTACGACAATTGTTTGTGGCTGTCGCAACATTACGACAATTGTTTGTGGCTGTCACAACATTCGGACAATTGTTTGTGGCTGTCACAATATTACGACAATTGTTTGTGGTTGTCACAACATTACGACAATTGTTTGTAGCTGTCACAACATTCGGACAATTGTTTGTGGCCGTCGCAACATTACGACAATTGTTTGTAGCTGTCACAATATTACGACAATTGTTTGTGGCTGTCACATCATTCGGACAATTGTTTGTGGCCGTCACAACATTACGACAATTGTTTGTGGTTGTCACAACATTGCGACAATTGTTTGTGGCTGTCACAACATTCGGACAATTGTTTGTGGCTGTCACAATATTACGACAATTGTTTGTGGTTGTCACAACATTACGACAATTGTTTGTGGCTGTCACAACATTACGACAATTGTTTGTGGTTGTCACAACATTACGACAATTGTTTGTGGCTGTCACAACATTACGACAATTGTTTGTGGCTGTCGCAACATTACGACAATTGTTTGTGGCTGTCGCAACATTACGACAATTGTTTGTGGCTGTCACAACATTCGGACAATTGTTTGTGGCTGTCACAACATTACGACAATTGTTTGTGGCTGTCACAACATTACGACAATTGTTTGTGGTTGTCACAACATTACGAAAATTGTTTGTGGCTGTCACAACATTACGACAATTGTTTGTAGCTGTCACAATATTACGACAATTGTTTGTGGCTGTCGCAACATTACGACAATTGTTTGTGGCTGTCACAACATTACGACAATTGTTTGTGGCTGTCGCAACATTACGACAATTGTTTGTGGCTGTCACAACATTCGGACAATTGTTTGTGGTTGTCACAATGTTACGAAAATTGTTTTCTGCTGTCACAATATTCCGACAATTGTTTGCGGCTGTCACAATATTACGACAATTGTTTGTGGCTGTCACAACATTACGACAATTGTTTGTGGCTGTCACAATATTCCGAAGTTGTTTGTGACTGTCCCATAACAGTTAGTTTTAGCTGTGAGATTTTGTGTGTGAAACTACCATGGTAAGAGGTTTGCAAGAGTTACTTTGTTCAAACCTGCAAGCATTGTTTATTAACACAATCCAATGTATCTATATTTTTTCTAGTTTAACGAAGAAATTGACGACATAACGGATAATATTCCGTTGATATTGGGTGGCTCTGCTGCTCCTGATAAGCAACCGATCTGCACAAGCGATCTTGATATGCTCGATGACCTCACCGCTGATAAAGAGGTAAATTTACACACTTATAATATTTTGATGATAAATTTAAAAGTTTATTTGAAGATTAATTCTAATATTACGGAAATTGTTTGTGGCTGTTACAACATTCCTGCAATTTTTGTGGCAGTCACAATATTACGACAATTGTTTGTAGCTGTCACAATATTACGACAATTGTTTGTGGCTGTCACAACATTGTGACAATTGATTGTGGCTGTCACAACATTGTGACAATTGATTGTGGCTGTCACAATATTACGACAATTGTCTGTGGCTGTCACAACATTGTGACAATTGATTGTGGCTGTCACAATATTACGACAATTGTTTGTAGCTGTCACAATATTACGACAATTCTTTGTGGCTGTCTCAACATTGCGACAATTATTTGTGGCTGTCACAACATTACGACAATTGTTTGTAGCTGTCACAACATTCGGACAATTGTTTGTGGCCGTCACAACATTACGACAATTGTTTGTGGTTGTCACAACATTACGACAATTGTTTGTGGCTGTCACAACATTCGGACAATTGTTTGTGGCTGTCACAACATTACGACAATTGTTTGTGGCTGTCACAACATTCGGACAATTATTTGTGGCTGTCACAACATTCGGACAATTGTTTGTGGCAGTCCCAACATTGCGACAAATGTTTGTGGCTGTCACAACATTCAAACAATTGTTTGTGGCTGTCACAACATTGTGACAATTGATTGTGGCCGTCACAAAATTACTACAATTGATTGTGGCTGTCACAATATTCCGAAGTTGTTTGTGACTGTCCCAACACAGTTAGTTTTAGCTGTGAGATTTTGTGTGTGAAACTACCATGGTAAGAGGTTTGCAAGAGTTACTTTGTGCAAACCTGCAAGCATTGTTTATTAACACAATCCAATGTATCTATATTTTTTCTAGTTTAACGAAGAAATTGACGACATAACGGATAATATTCCGTTGATATTGGGTGGCTCTGCTGCTCCTGATAAGCAACCGATCTGCATAAGCGATCTTGATATGCTCGATGACCTCACCGCTGATAAAGAGGTAAATTTACACACTTATATTATTTTGATGATAAATTTAAAAGTTTATTTGAAGATTAATTCTAATATTACGGAAATTGTTTGTGGCTGTTACAACATTCCTGCAATTTTTGTGGCAGTCACAATATTACGACAATTGTTTGTAGCTGTCACAATATTACGACAATTGTTTGTGGCTGTCACAACATTGTGACAATTGATTGTGGCTGTCACAACATTGTGACAATTGATTGTGGCTGTCACAATATTACGACAATTGTCTGTGGCTGTCACAACATTGTGACAATTGATTGTGGCTGTCACAATATTACGACAATTGTTTGTAGCTGTCACAATATTACGACAATTCTTTGTGGCTGTCTCAACATTGCGACAATTATTTGTGGCTGTCACAACATTACGACAATTGTTTGTAGCTGTCACAACATTCGGACAATTGTTTGTGGCCGTCACAACATTACGACAATTGTTTGTGGTTGTCACAACATTACGACAATTGTTTGTGGCTGTCACAACATTCGGACAATTGTTTGTGGCCGTCACACCATTACGACAATTGTTTGTGGTTGTCACAACATTACGACAATTGTTTGTGGCTGTCACAACATTCGGACAATTGTTTGTGGCCGTCACAACATTACGACAATTGTTTGTGGTTGTCACAACATTGCGACAATTGTTTGTGGCTTCACAATATTGCTACAATTGTTTGTGGTTGTCACAACATTGCGAAAATTGTTTGTGGCTGTCACAACATTCGGACAATTGTTTGTGGCCGTCACTACAATACGACAATTGTTTGTGGTTGTCACAACATTGCGACAATTGTTTGTGGCTGTCACAATATTGCTACAATTGTTTGTGGTTGTCACAACATTGCGACAATTATTTGTGGCTGTCACAACATTCGGACAATTGTTTGTGGCCGTCACAACATTACGACAATTGTTTGTGGTTGTCACAACATTGCGACAATTGTTTGTGGCTGTCACAACATTCGGACAATTGTTTGTGGCCGTCACAACATTACGACAATTGTTTGTGGTTGTCACAACATTACGACAATTGTTTGTGGCTGTCACAACATTCGGACAATTGTTTGTGGCTGTCAGAACATTGTGACAATTGATTGTGGCTGTCACAACATTACGACAATTGTTTGTAGCTGTCACAATATTACGACAATTGTTTGTGGCTGTCGCAACATTACGACAATTGTTTGTGGCTGTCACAACATTCGGACAATTGTTTGTGGCTGTCACAACATTGTGACAATTGATTGTGGCTGTCACAACATTACGACAATTGTTTGTAGCTGTCACAATATTGCGACAATTGTTTGTGGCTGTCGCAACATTACGACAATTGTTTGTGGCTGTCACAACATTCGGACAATTGTTTGTGGCTGTCAGAACATTGTGTCAATTGATTGTGGCTGTCACAACATTACGACACTTGTTTGTAGCTGTCACAATATTACGACAATTGTTTGTGGCTGTCGCAACATTACGACAATTGTTTGTGGCTGTCACAACATTCGGACAATTGTTTGTGGCTGTCACAAAATTGTGACAATTGATTGTGGCTGTCACAACATTACGACAATTGTTTGTAGCTGTCACAATATTACGACAATTGTTTGTGGCTGTCGCAACATTACGACAATTGTTTGTGGCTGTCACAACATTCGGACAATTGTTTGTGGCTGTCACAATATTACGACAATTGTTTGTGGTTGTCACAACATTACGACAATTGTTTGTAGCTGTCACAACATTCGGACAATTGTTTGTGGCCGTCGCAACATTACGACAATTGTTTGTAGCTGTCACAATATTACGACAATTGTTTGTGGCTGTCACATCATTCGGACAATTGTTTGTGGCCGTCACAACATTACGACAATTGTTTGTGGTTGTCACAACATTGCGACAATTGTTTGTGGCTGTCACAACATTCGGACAATTGTTTGTGGCTGTCACAATATTACGACAATTGTTTGTGGTTGTCACAACATTACGACAATTGTTTGTGGCTGTCACAACATTACGACAATTGTTTGTGGTTGTCACAACATTACGACAATTGTTTGTGGCTGTCACAACATTACGACAATTGTTTGTGGCTGTCGCAACATTACGACAATTGTTTGTGGCTGTCGCAACATTACGACAATTGTTTGTGGCTGTCACAACATTCGGACAATTGTTTGTGGCTGTCACAACATTACGACAATTGTTTGTGGCTGTCACAACATTACGACAATTGTTTGTGGTTGTCACAACATTACGAAAATTGTTTGTGGCTGTCACAACATTACGACAATTGTTTGTAGCTGTCACAATATTACGACAATTGTTTGTGGCTGTCGCAACATTACGACAATTGTTTGTGGCTGTCACAACATTACGACAATTGTTTGTGGCTGTCGCAACATTACGACAATTGTTTGTGGCTGTCACAACATTCGGACAATTGTTTGTGGCTGTCACAATGTTACGAAAATTGTTTTCTGCTGTCACAATATTCCGACAATTGTTTGCGGCTGTCACAATATTACGACAATTGTTTGTGGCTGTCACAACATTACGACAATTGTTTGTGGCTGTCACAATATTCCGAAGTTGTTTGTGACTGTCCCATAACAGTTAGTTTTAGCTGTGAGATTTTGTGTGTGAAACTACCATGGTAAGAGGTTTGCAAGAGTTACTTTGTGCAAACCTGCAAGCATTGTTTATTAACACAATCCAATGTATCTATATTTTTTCTAGTTTAACGAAGAAATTGACGACATAACGGATAATATTCCGTTGATATTGGGTGGCTCTGCTGCTCCTGATAAGCAACCGATCTGCATAAGCGATCTTGATATGCTCGATGACCTCACCGCTGATAAAGAGGTAAATTTACACACTTATAATATTTTGATGATAAATTTAAAAGTTTATTTGAAGATTAATTCTAATATTACGGAAATTGTTTGTGGCTGTTACAACATTCCTGCAATTTTTGTGGCTGTCACAATATTACGACAATTGTTTGTAGCTGTCACAATATTACGACAATTGTTTGTGGCTGTCACAACATTGTGACAATTGATTGTGGCTGTCACAACATTGTGACAATTGATTGTGGCTGTCACAATATTACGACAATTGTTTGTGGCTGTCACAACATTGTGACAATTGATTGTGGCTGTCACAATATTACGACAATTGTTTGTAGCTGTCACAATATTACGACAATTCTTTGTGGCTGTCTCAACATTGCGACAATTGTTTGTGGCTGTCACAACATTCGGACAATTGTTTGTGGCCGTCACAACATTACGACAATTGTTTGTGGTTGTCACAACATTACGACAATTGTTTGTGGCTGTCACAACATTCGGACAATTGTTTGTGGCCGTCACACCATTACGACAATTGTTTGTGGTTGTCACAACATTACGACAATTGTTTGTGGCTGTCACAACATTCGGACAATTGTTTGTGGCCGTCACAACATTACGACAATTGTTTGTGGTTGTCACAACATTGCGACAATTGTTTGTGGCTGTCACAATATTGCTACAATTGTTTGTGGTTGTCACAACATTGCGACAATTGTTTGTGGCTGTCACAACATTCGGACAATTGTTTGTGGCCGTCACAACATTACGACAATTGTTTGTGGTTGTCACAACATTGCGACAATTGTTTGTGGCTGTCACAATATTGCTACAATTGTTTGTGGTTGTCACAACATTGCGACAATTGTTTGTGGCTGTCACAACATTCGGACAATTGTTTGTGGCCGTCACAACATTACGACAATTGTTTGTGGTTGTCACAACATTGCGACAATTGTTTGTGGCTGTCACAAAATTCGGACAATTGTTTGTGGCCGTCACAACATTACGACAATTGTTTGTGGTTGTCACAACATTACGACAATTGTTTGTGGCTGTCACAACATTCGGACAATTGTTTGTGGCTGTCAGAACATTGTGACAATTGATTGTGGCTGTCACAACATTACGACAATTGTTTGTAGCTGTCACAATATTACGACAATTGTTTGTGGCTGTCGCAACATTACGACAATTGTTTGTGGCTGTCACAACATTCGGACAATTGTTTGTGGCTGTCACAACATTGTGACAATTGATTGTGGCTGTCACAACATTACGACAATTGTTTGTAGCTGTCACAATATTACGACAATTGTTTGTGGCTGTCGCAACATTACGACAATTGTTTGTGGCTGTCACAACATTCGGACAATTTTTTGTGGCTGTCAGAACATTGTGACAATTGATTGTGGCTGTCACAACATTACGACAATTGTTTGTAGCTGTCACAATATTACGACAATTGTTTGTGGCTGTCGCAACATTACGACAATTGTTTGTGGCTGTCACAACATTCGGACAATTGTTTGTGGCTGTCACAACATTGTGACAATTGATTGTGGCTGTCACAACATTACGACAATTGTTTGTAGCTGTCACAATATTACGACAATTGTTTGTGGCTGTCACAACATTACGACAATTGTTTGTGGCTGTCACAACATTCGGACAATTGTTTGTGGCTGTCACAATATTACGACAATTGTTTGTGGTTGTCACAACATTACGACAATTGTTTGTAGCTGTCACAACATTCGGACAATTGTTTGAGGCCGTCACAACATTACGACAATTGTTTGTAGCTGTCACAATATTACGACAATTGTTTGTGGCTGTCACAACATTCGGACAATTGTTTGTGGCCGTCACAACATTACGACAATTGTTTGTATTTGTCACAACATTGCGACAATTGTTTGTGGCTGTCACAACATTACGACAATTGTTTGTGGTTGTCACAACATTACGACAATTGTTTGTGGCTGTCACAACATTACGACAATTGTTTGTGGCTGTCGCAACATTACGACAATTGTTTGTGGCTGTCGCAACATTACGACAATTGTTTGTGGCTGTCACAACATTCGGACAATTGTTTGTGGCTGTCACAACATTACGACAATTGTTTGTGGCTGTCACAACATTACGACAATTGTTTGTGGTTGTCACAACATTACGACAATTGTTTGTGGCTGTCACAACATTACGACAATTGTTTGTAGCTGTCACAATATTACGACAATTGTTTGTGGCTGTCGCAACATTACGACAATTGTTTGTGGCTGTCACAACATTCGGACAATTGTTTGTGGCTGTCACAATATTACGACAATTGTTTGTGGTTGTCACAACATTACGACAATTGTTTGTGGCTGTCACAACATTACGACAATTGTTTGTGGCTGTCGCAACATTACTACAATTGTTTGTGGCTGTCACAACATTCGGACAATTGTTTGTGGCTGTCACAATGTTACGAAAATTGTTTTCTGCTGTCACAATATTCCGACAATTGTTTGCGGCTGTCACAATATTACGACAATTGTTTGTGGCTGTCACAACATTACGACAATTGTTTGTGGCTGTCACAATATTCCGAAGTTGTTTGTGACTGTCCCAACACAGTTAGTTTTAGCTGTGAGATTTTGTGTGTGAAACTACCATGGTAAGAGGTTTGCAAGAGTTACTTTGTGCAAACCTGCAAGCATTGTTTATTAACACAATCCAATGTATCTATATTTTTTCTAGTTTAACGAAGAAATTGACGACATAACGGATAATATTCCGTTGATATTGGGTGGCTCTGCTGCTCCTGATAAGCAACCGATCTGCACAAGCGATCTTGATATGCTCGATGACCTCACCGCTGATAAAGAGGTAAATTTACACACTTATATTATTTTGATGATAAATTTAAAAGTTTATTTGAAGATTAATTCTAATATTACGGAAATTGTTTGTGGCTGTTACAACATTCCTGCAATTTTTGTGGCTGTCACAATATTACGACAATTGTTTGTAGCTGTCACAATATTACGACAATTGTTTGTGGCTGTCACAACATTGTGACAATTGATTGTGGCTGTCACAATATTACGACAATTGTTTGTAGCTGTCACAATATTACGACAATTCTTTGTAGCTGTCTCAACATTGCGACAATTGTTTGTGGCTGTCACAACATTCGGACAATTTATTTGTGGCCGTCACAACATTACGACAATTGTTTGTGGTTGTCACAACATTACGACAATTGTTTGTGGCTGTCACAACATTCGGACAATTGTTTGTGGCCGTCACACCATTACGACAATTGTTTGTGGTTGTCACAACATTACGACAATTGTTTGTGGCTGTCACAACATTCGGACAATTGTTTGTGGCCGTCACAACATTACGACAATTGTTTGTGGTTGTCACAACATTGCGACAATTGTTTGTGGCTGTCACAATATTGCTACAATTGTTTGTGGTTGTCACAACATTGCGACAATTGTTTGTGGCTGTCACAACATTCGGACAATTGTTTGTGGCCGTCACAACATTACGACAATTGTTTGTGGTTGTCACAACATTGCGACAATTGTTTGTGGCTGTCACAATATTGCTACAATTGTTTGTGGTTGTCACAACATTGCGACAATTGTTTGTGGCTGTCACAACATTCGGACAATTGTTTGTGGCCGTCACAACATTACGACAATTGTTTGTGGTTGTCACAACATTGCGACAATTGTTTGTGGCTGTCACAAAATTCGGACAATTGTTTGTGGCCGTCACAACATTACGACAATTGTTTGTGGTTGTCACAACATTACGACAATTGTTTGTGGCTGTCACAACATTCGGACAATTGTTTGTGGCTGTCAGAACATTGTGACAATTGATTGTGGCTGTCACAACATTACGACAATTGTTTGTAGCTGTCACAATATTACGACAATTGTTTGTGGCTGTCGCAACATTACGACAATTGTTTGTGGCTGTCACAACATTCGGACAATTGTTTGTGGCTGTCACAACATTGTGACAATTGATTGTGGCTGTCACAACATTACGACAATTGTTTGTAGCTGTCACAATATTACGACAATTGTTTGTGGCTGTCGCAACATTACGACAATTGTTTGTGGCTGTCACAACATTCGGACAATTTTTTGTGGCTGTCAGAACATTGTGACAATTGATTGTGGCTGTCACAACATTACGACAATTGTTTGTAGCTGTCACAATATTACGACAATTGTTTGTGGCTGTCGCAACATTACGACAATTGTTTGTGGCTGTCACAACATTCGGACAATTGTTTGTGGCTGTCACAACATTGTGACAATTGATTATGGCTGTCACAACATTACGACAATTGTTTGTAGCTGTCACAATATTACGACAATTGTTTGTGGCTGTCGCAACATTACGACAATTGTTTGTGGCTGTCACAACATTCGGACAATTGTTTGTGGCTGTCACAATATTACGACAATTGTTTGTGGTTGTCACAACATTACGACAATTGTTTGTAGCTGTCACAACATTCGGACAATTGTTTGTGGCCGTCACAACATTACGACAATTGTTTGTAGCTGTCACAATATTACGACAATTGTTTGTGGCTGTCACAACATTCGGACAATTGTTTGTGGCCGTCACAACATTACGACAATTGTTTGTGGTTGTCACAACATTGCGACAATTGTTTGTGGCTGTCACAACATTCGGACAATTGTTTGTGGCTGTCACAATATTACGACAATTGTTTGTGGCTGTCAGAACATTACGACAATTGTTTGTGGCTGTCACAACATTACGACAATTGTTTGTGGCTGTCGCAACATTACGACAATTGTTTGTGGTTGTCACAACATTACGACAATTGTTTGTGGTTGTCACAACATTACGACAATTGTTTGTGGCTGTCACAACATTACGACAATTGTTTGTGGCTGTCGCAACATTACGACAATTGTTTGTGGCTGTCACAACATTCGGACAATTGTTTGTGGCTGTCACAATATTACGACAATTGTTTGTGGTTGTCACAACATTACGACAATTGTTTGTGGCTGTCACAACATTACGACAATTGTTTGTGGTTGTCACAACATTACGACAATTGTTTGTGGCTGTGACAACATTACGACAATTGTTTGTAGCTGTCACAATATTACGACAATTGTTTGTGGCTGTCGCAACATTACGACAATTGTTTGTGGCTGTCACAACATTCGGACAATTGTTTGTGGCTGTCACAATATTACGACAATTGTTTGTGGTTGTCACAACATTACGACAATTGTTTGTGGCTGTCACAACATTACGACAATTGTTTGTGGCTGTCGCAACATTACGACAATTGTTTGTGGCTGTCACAACATTCGGACAATTGTTTGTGGCTGTCACAATATTACGACAATTGTTTGTGGTTGTCACAATATTACGACAATTGTTTGTGGTTGTCACAACATTACGACAATTGTTTGTGGTTGTCACAACATTACGACAATTGTTTGTGGCTGTCACAACATTACGACAATTGTTTGTGGCTGTCACAACATTACGACAATTGTTTGTGGCTGTCACAACATTCCGAAGTTGTTTGTGACTGTCCCAACACAGTTAGTTTTAGCTGTGAGATTTTGTGTGTGAAACTACCATGGTAAGAGGTTTGCAAGAGTTACTTTGTGCAAACCTGCAAGCATTGTTTATTAACACAATCCAATGTATCTATATTTTTTCTAGTTTAACGAAGAAATTGACGACATAATGGATAATATTCCGTGGATATTGGGTGGCTCTGCTGCTCCTGATAAGCAACCGATCTGCATAAGCGATCTTGATCTGCTCGATGACCTCACCGCTGATAGAGAGGTAAATTTACACATATTATTTTGATGATAAATTTAAAAGTTTATTTGAAGATTAATTCTAATATTACGGCAATTGTTTGTGGCTGTTACAACATTCCTGCAATTTTTGTGGCTGTCACAATATTACGACAATTGTTTGTGGCTTTTACAACATTCGGACGATTGTTTGTGGCTGTCACAACATTACGACAATTGTTTGTGGCCGTCACAAAATTACTACAATTGTTTGTGGCTGTCACAACATTGTGACAATTGTTTGTGGCTGTCACAACATTACGACAATTGTTTGTGGCTGTCACAAAATTGTTACAATTGTTTGAGGATGTCACAACATTGTGACAATTGTTTGTGGCTGTCACAACATTACGACAATTGTCTGTGGCTGTCACAACATTGCGACAATTGTTTGTGGCTTTTACAACATTCGGACAATTGTTTGTGGCTGTCACAACATTGCGATAATTGTTTGTGGCCGTCACGAAATTACGAGAATAATTGTTTGTGGCTGTCACAAAATTACTACAATTGTTTGTGGCTGTCACAACATTGCGACAATTGTTTGTGGCTGTCACAACATTGCGACAATTGTTTGTGGCTGTCACAAAATTGTTACAATTGTTTGAGGCTGTCACAACATTGTGACAATTGTTTGTGGCTGTCACAACATTACGACAATTGTCTGTAGCTGTCACAACATTGCGGCAATTGTTTGTGGCTTTTACAACATTCGGACAATTGTTTGTGGCTGTCACAACATTGCGATAATTGTTTGTGGCCGTCACGAAATTACGAGAATAATTGTTTGTGGCTGTCACAAAATTACTACAATTGTTTGTGGCTGTCACAACATTGCGACAATTGTTTGTGGCTGTCACAACATTGCGACAATTTTTTGTGGCTGTCACAACATTACGAGAATAATTGTTTGTGGCTGTCACAAAATTACTACAATTGTTTGTGGCTGTCACAACATTGCGACAATTGTTTGTGGTTGTCACAACATTACGACAATTTTTTGTGGCTGTCACAACATTGCGACAATTGTTTGTGGCCGTCACAAAATTACTACAATTGTTTGTGGCTGTCACAACATTGCGACAATTGTTTGTGGCCGTCACAAAATTGCGACAATTTTTTGTGGCTGTCACATTACGAGAATAATTGTTTGTGGCTGTCACAAAATTACTACAATTGTTTGTGGCTGTCACAACATTGCGACAATTGTTTTTGGTTGTCACAACATTACGACAATTTTTTGTGGCTGTCACAACATTGCGACAATTGTTTGTGGCCGTCACAACATTGCGACAATTGTTTGTGGCTGTCACAACATTGCGACAATTTTTTGTGGCTGTCACAACATTACAACAATTTTTTGCGGCTGTCCCAACATTGCGACAAATGTTTGTGGCTGTCACAACATTACGACAATTGTTTGTGACTGTCCCAACACAGTTAGTTTTAGCTGTGAGATGTTGTGTGTGAAACTACCATGGTATGAGGTTTGCAAGTGTTACTTTGTGCAAACCTGCAAGCATTGTTTATTAACAAATTCTAATGTATCTTTATTTTTTCTAGTTTAACGAAGAAATTGACGACATAACGGACAATATTCCGTTGATATTGGGTGGCTCTGGTGCTCCTGATAAGCAACCGATCTGCACAGGCGATCTTGATCTGCTTGATGACCCCACCGCTGATAAGGAGGTGAATTTACACACATTTTTATTGAAGATAAATTTTAATGTATATTATTATTATTTTTGAAAGCACAGGCTGGTTGTGCCAGTAACATGACCTATATGGAACCCATTCCGGTTCCTACGTATAGCAATCATAAGGTGTGTCTGTCGTCATTAGATTCCAATTATTAATTTTATAATTCATTTTAGGCCAATGTCGTTATTCCGCGTACTGAACACGTTAATGATTCTTCTGGTTCAAAAACACACGTCTGCGTTTACTGTGGGTTAGCAAGGACAAATATTGTACGCCATTGGAAGATAATGCATTGTGATGAAGCAGAAGTGCAGCGTATTGTAGAATTGGATGGAAGAGCCACAAACACAAAGCCTCATGATAAGCGAACAAACTACCAACAGACATACTTTGCTGCTCGTTCAAATATGGTTGATAAAATACGCAACCGCGGTAATTATAAATACAATAAAAAACTAATAAGTAGCGGAAAGGGAGGTGTGTTGAAAGTTCGTCGACGAGCAGGATCCAAGTTTGGTAAAAGGCTACTAATTGGAATGGTGACATGTCCATATTGCTTTGGAATGTTAAGAAAAAGTCAGATAGTCGATCACTAAGAAGTGTCAGCATCACCGTAATGTAGCCTCTGGAAGAGGGATCACAGCTATGAGTACAACAATGAATTTAGCGGATGATATTTCTGGAGAAGAAATACGCTCCTTGATTGGTAGAATGAAATCTGATGAAGTTACCACAGTAGTGAAGTCTGATACAATTTTACAAAGGTGGGGTCAGTGGCTATTAATTACTAGGAAAGACCCAATAGAAGATTCGCCAATTGTGACTAGTCAGCGATTGAGACTTATAGCCCGCTTGATGTTGCTGTTAAATATGAACCCCGATATGAATGACCAACTTAATTATAATAGGACAGTAGCCTTGATTAACCCTAAAAACTTCGACAAGGTGCTTTGTGCTGCTAATAAGTTTGAAAGTTCTTCTGCTAAGATCAAAGTTGGCCAGTCTTTGAGGAAGTTTGCAGAATTTATTCGGAATCAGGCTGTTAGAGATGATAATATCGACCTACAAAGGAAAATAGACTCGTTTCTTCATCTACATGGCTCTGAATGGACTTTTGTTGTATCGAGAATTGCTAAGTATGCGCTAGAGAAGGCTAAATTCAATAAAATTAACGAGATACCACTAACTAAAGACATAATAGCACTAAGATCATATATTGATACACTCATCAAACATCATACACAAATCATACCAGGAAATCGCAACATTCGGGATGTCAAGGAATGTGTACTTGTACAACTTTTATTATTTAATAAGAAGAGGTCAAGGGAACCGAGTTCCATGAGATGTGGCACTGTTTTAAATGGTCTAAACCGGGATGTTACCGCCCATACTTCAGAAGAGGTTAAGAAATGTTTAAATCCCTTAGAGTTGGAGCTAACAAAGCGTATGGGACTTATTACTACCATTGGAAAGCGTAATCCAGTTCCCGTGTTGGTTACACCAGAAGTAAGGCCTCTGTTGCTCTTTCTTTGTAAGGGTCTGGATAATAATGACTTTGTATTTAAGTCGGATGGGTTTCAGCCTATCAGAGGTCACGACGTATTAAAAAAATATTCTGAAGCAGCTGGCTGCCAAAAGCCTGAGTTAATTCGTACAACTGCAATCAGAAAATACTGCGCCACCATATGCCAGATCTTAAATATGGATGATAACGAAAAGGAATGGTTATCTAACCATCTAGGGCATTCTTTAGATGTCCACAGCAAATATTATCGTTTACATGATGACATTATTGAGATCACCCAAATGTCCAAACTGATGATAGCGATGTCAAATGGAACGATCAGTCAGTTCCGAGGGAAGAAGTTATCCGAAGTGACAATTCCTCTGTCAGAGATTCTGGTCGACAATGAGATATGTTCTAGTCAACCATCAAGCGAAAGTTCTAGTAAACCATTAACCATAAGCCAAAGTTCCACTCAACCTTTTCAACCATCAACTGTAGTTAAATCGAATATACGAAGCTGTAACAGACAGAAATGGTCTGAGGTACAAGTGACCGCAGTAATGGAATATTTCAAAGAACACATACAGAAGAAGATCGTACCAAGGAAAGCGGAAATAGTGAAGTTGCAGGAAAATACGGATTGTTTAATGGAAATGAGATGGAAACTCATTAAAGATAAAGTTCACAGTAAAATCCTTCAAAATAAGTAGGAATAATTTGTATATAGCGCATTTATACACTCGACTGGTACTGTTTCGATACGCGTACCCACCCTTACTAGTTTTTGCTACTTTTTTTTAATGTTCTAGAACATGTTAGCTATTTATTTAAAAATTCGAGATCAAATATTTATTCTTCTGAACATTTTTAAAAACACATAATTACGATACATTATTGAATATTTCTTAATAAAATACATAACATTGTTGATATGGTAACATAACTTTCTAGATTATTATTATTATTATTCCTCCTTTATAAACGTTAATTACATATTGCATAATAGTAATTTTTGCAGCTGTAGTCGAACAGCAATAGCAGACCGACTACAGTATATAGTGCCGTTTACAATTTTTTAATTAACATTACCGGCTTAATGCCCCGGTGGCTATATTGGATAAAAGGCCGTGCAACATTCGATAAAAACATAGGATCAATAAAGTAGTAATATAATGTAGCACCAACTTTACTGTACATAACGCGTAGAGCAACAGTGTGTGAATGGTTGTCAGCTAGGGGGATGGTATGCAGGGCATATGATTGCATTGGATCAATAAAGTAGTAATATAATGTAGCACCAACTTTACTGTACATAACGCGTAGAGCAACAGTGTGTGAATGGTTGTCAGCTAGGGGGATGGTATGCAGGGCATATGATTGCATTGGATCAATAAAGTAGTAATATAATGTAGCACCAACTTTACTGTACATAACGCGTAGAGGAACAGTGTGTGAATGGTTGTCAGCTAGGAGATGGGTGGGTGGTCCATGTGGTTGTGGTAGTTCTTGTCGGTGAAGTGGTAGTCAGACCCCGTCGTGGTTTGGGTGATTTCCAGCGATATTTAGTTGACATTGAAATATTGCTAGTTTGCGGTCATGTTTTTGGTGAAAGGGGATAGATCTAATTTTGTAACAGTTTTCTATAAAGTTGAAGGCATCGCTGTCGCGGACCGATGTGGAACCAGGGTTCAATCTCGAAATAAGCATCGATTTGCTGTAATCGTAATTCAGCAACGATGTGATGTGTGGCATGGGGAAGAGTGACCGGCATTCCTTGTACGTTCCACCGAGTCCGTTGTAAGTTGCGTTACAGTTTAGTGGGAGGTGGGTTCGGTGGTCTGGATGGACTCTTTAGGACATTTGGTGGAGCGCATGATACTCCCGATGCAGGCGTAAAACGCGTCCATGGAGATGGATCTACAGTGCAGGAGGCCGTAAATTACCTCGTTACTTGCGTAGCGCCCTAGATGCATTAATCCTCTTAAGGATTTGCGATAATTGGAGTCTAGTTTCAGTCGCTGGTCGGTTGTGAGGGCTCCTACCAGGAATTTGATTTTATATAAAATTGTGGGGATGCCGATTATTCGCCAGAGGTAGCCCAAAGTGGGAGTTGGGAGCCAGCGTGTCGTCCAGCCCAGCTTATGAAATGCCTCAGCGACAGAGACAATGGTTTGGGTGAATTCGCTGTGGAATTTATTTATAGGGAGGTTGATTTTGCATCCTAGAAATGTCAGTACTTGAGTGCGTGGGATTAGGTTGCCATGCAGGTTTAGGAAGGTTGGTATGTGGGACCTGTTGTTATTCAGGCTTGGAACAGATGTCCATTTCGTTTTCCTTGATTCAATGTCCAGGTGTATGTTGGTCAGCTTTGCTCTGATCGTGCCCACTAAGTTCTCGATCTCTGCGGCGGATTTGCCAATGATGAGGAAGTCGTCGGCGTATGCAATGACACCAAGCCAGGTATTATCTGTGTTCGGTTCAGACCCCTTGTTTTTGAGTGAGTTGAGTATATCGCTGGTGTACAGGATGAAGAGGGATGGGAAAGTAGGGAGCCTTGTTTTAGGCCCTTAGTGAGGGTGATGTGATGCCTGTGGCGTCTATCTTGGTCCCCAACTTTAAAAATGCAATGGTGAAGCGGTAGGTTGCATAGTGCATAGTGGTTGCATAATGCAGTCCGACTACATTTGCTAATTGAACGTGTTCTTTAGTATGTGTTGAACGTGTTCTTTCGTATGTGTTGAACGTGTTCTTTAGTATGTGTTGAACGTGTTCTTTAGTATGTGTTGAACGTGTTTTTAGTATGTTTTTAACGTGTTTTTTAGTATGTGTTGAACGTGTTCTTTAGTATGTGTTGAACGTGTTCTTTAGTATGTGTTGAACGTGTTCTTTAGTATGTGTTGAACGTGTTCTTTAGTATGTGTTGAACGTGTTCTTTAGTATGTGTTGAACGTGTTCTTTAGTATGTCTTGAACGTGTTCTTTAGTATGTGTTGAACGTGTTCTTTAGTATGTGTTGAACGTGTTCTTTATTATGTATTGAACGTGAACGTGTTCTTTAGTCTGTGTTGAACGTGTTCTTTAGTATGTGTTGAACGTGTTCTTTAGTATGTGTTGAACGTGTTCTTTAGTATGTGTTGAACGTGTTCTTTAGTATGTCTTGAACGTGTTCTTTAGTATGTGTTGAACGTGTTCTTTAGTATGTCTTGAACGTGTTCTTTAGTATGTGTTGAACGTGTTCTTTAGTATGTCTTGAACGTGTTCTTTAGTATGTGTTGAACGTGTTCTTTAGTATGTGTTGAACGTGTTCTTTAGTATGTGTTGAACGTGTTCTTTAGTATGTGTTGAACGTGTTCTTTAGTATGTGTTGAACGTGTTCTTTAGTATGTGTTGAACGTGTTCTTTAGTATGTGTTGAACGTGTTCTTTAGTATGTGTTGAACGTGTTCTTTAGTATGTGTTGAACGTGTTCTTTCCAGCGTTGATGATTATGATCAACGAATATCCATAGAAATTTTGTGCAATTTGTTTGAGTAATTATTTTGTTGTCAATATGAATTCGACGTAAAATATTTACGTTGTGGTATAGTAGAAAATGTAGTTGCTTCAGTTTTCATTTAGCGATTGTCAGCCAGCCAATCAGCGACTTTCTTCAGTTCAGAATTAATATTATTAGTTAGGTTAGTTACGTTGTTTCCTGAGAGAAAGAGAGTAGTAGTGGTATCGTCAGCAAATAGGGTAGATAGAAGGGAGGGTAGTGGCATTCGGCAGATCGTTGATGTAGAGTAGAAAGAATAAGGGAGAGAGGACTCCTCCTTGTGGGAGCCCACAGAAAGAGGAGGGGGAGGTGAGAGGAGCAGTGGAAATCTACAGAAACGTACTGCATTTATTTATTTTGATTTAATTACAAGCAGCACTTACGCGTACGTTTTGTGATACGTTTTTTTAAATGTTTGAGAATGTTAGCCATTTATTAAAAAAATAGTTGATCTAGAACAAATATTTATTCTTCTGGAACAGTGACAATTAATAATTTATTAATAAAGGCAAAGCAAAATGTAATTGTTAATAATACTAGCTACCATGTCTCCAAAACATAACTGTTTGATGTAAAATACCTATCCCTTAGTAAACAAAAAAAAATGATATTAAAAATTTAAAAAATAACCATTTTTTTACAAACATTTTTGAACAAAAAATATTTGTTCTAGATCAACGTTTTTTTTAGTTAAATAGCTAACATATTCTAGAACATTTAAAAAATGTAGCAAAAACTAGCGTATATATAACAATTTGGCATTGTAAGTACCCGTATCGAAACAGTACAAGGACTTTACTATTTTGACAAGAATGAAAATGTCAAGAGTATTATACTCATAAATTCGATATTGTGTAATGAGTACCTAAGTTATTTGTGGTACCAATTTATAATGGTAATGCCTATTGCATAAGTTGTTTGTGGTACCAATTTATAATGGTAATGCAAACACCCAAAAATTGCATATATAGTTATTGCCAATAATTGGGTGTTTTATGTCATTTAGAATAGCAAGAGACTCAATATTTTATGTAATGAGTACCTAAGTTGTTTGTGGTACCAATTTATAATGGTAATGCCTATTGCATAAGTTGTTTGTGGTACCAATTTATAATGGTAATACCCAAAAATTGCATATAGAGTTATTGCCAATATTTGGGTGTTTTATGTCATTTAGAATAGCAAGAGACTCAATATTTTATGTAATGAGTACCTAAGTTGTTTGTGGTACCAATTTATAATGGTAATGCCTATTGCATAAGTTGTTTGTGGTACCAATTTATAATGGTAATACCCAAAAATTGCATATAGAGTTATTGCCAATAATTGGGTGTTTTATGTCATTTAGAATAGTAAGAGACTCAATATTTTATGTAATGAGTATCTAAGTTGTTTGTGGTACCAATTTATAATGGTAATGCCTATTGCATAAGTTGTTTGTGGTACCAATTTATAATGGTAATGCAAACACCCAAAAATTGTATATAGAGTTATTGCCAATAATTGGGTGTTTTATGTCATTTAGAATAGCAAGAGACTCAATATTTTATGTAATGAGTACCTAAGTTGTTTGTGGTACCAATTTATAATGGTAATGCCTATTGCATAAGTTGTTTGTGGTACCAATTTATAATGGTAATACCCAAAAATTGCATATAGAGTTATTGCCAATAATTGGGTGTTTTATGTCATTTAGAATAGTAAGAGACTCAATATTTTATGTAATGAGTATCTAAGTTGTTTGTGGTACCAATTTATAATGGTAATGCCTATTGCATAAGTTGTTTGTGGTACCAATTTATAATGGTAATGCAAACACCCAAAAATTGCATATATAGTTATTGCCAATAATTGGGTGTTTTATGTCATTTAGAATAGCAAGAGACTCAATATTTTATGTAATGAGTACCTAAGTTGTTTGTGGTACCAATTTATAATGGTAATACCTATTGCATAAGTTGTTTGTGGTACCAATTTATAATGGTAATACCTATTGCATAAGTTGTTTGTGGTACCAATTTATAATGGTAATGCAAACACCCAAAAATTGTATATATAGTTATTGCCAATAATTGGGTGTTTTATGTCATTTAGAATAGCAAGAGACTCAATATTTTATGTAATGAGTACCTAAGTTGTTTGTGGTACCAATTTATAATGGTAATACCTATTGCATAAGTTGTTTGTGGTACCAATTTATAATGGTAATGCAAACACCCAAAAATTGTATATATAGTTATTGCCAATAATTGGGTGTTTTATGTCATTTAGAATAGCAAGAGACTCAATATTTTATGTAATGAGTACCTAAGTTGTTTGTGGTACCAATTTATAATGGTAATGCCTATTGCATAAGTTGTTTGTGGTACCAATTTATAATGGTAATGCAAACACCCAAAAATTGTACATAGAGTTATTGCCAATAATTGGGTGTTTTATGTCATTTAGAATAGCAAGAGACTCAATATTTTATGTAATGAGTACCTAAGTTGTTTGTGGTACCAATTTATAATGGTAATGCCTATTGCATAAGTTGTTTGTGGTACCAATTTATAATGGTAATGCAAACACCCAAAAATTGTACATAGAGTTATTGCCAATAATTGGGTGTTTTATGTCATTTAGAATAGCAAGAGACTCAATATTTTATGTAATAGGTACCTAAGTTGTTTGTGGTACCAATTTATAATGGTAATACCTATTGCATAAGTTGTTTGTGGTACCAATTTATAATGGTAATGCAAACACCCAAAAATTGTACATAGAGTTATTGCCAATAATTGGGTGTTTTATGTCATTTAGAATAGCAAGAGACTCAATATTTTATGTAATAGGTACCTAAGTTGTTTGTGG
>JAUCBJ010002435.1:47500-51473 GCA_032718475.1 Nemertoderma westbladi
TCAAATGGAAACGAGTTGCCTACGAGGAAGCTACACTGGCAGAATTGGTCAGCGACTCCGAAGTTAAACCGTGGTTAATCACCAAGGATCACAAACGGACTATTGCACCAATAGACTCAGATACACTCGAGACACATTTCCGCAACCTTCTTGGTGTTGGAGTAGATTCCCCCAATGTTCTACCAGTTCCAATCCCTTCGTTGGCTGAACTTGAGGGGGAGGAATGGTACAACGCGCCGATTACAGAAGAGGAAATATCCGCCAGTATAAATGACTCCAAGAATAACAAAGCTTCGGGTGTAGATGGAATATTCTACGATCATCTCAAGTTAACCAAACCATTTATAATAACAATTCTCTGTCTATTATACAATGCCTGTCTCGATATCGGTAAACTACTGCAAATCTGGAAACAGTGTATAATAATGATCATCTACAAAGGTAAAGGGGCATTCTCAAACCCAGATAATTATCGCGGCATTGCACTCATCTCTGTGTTACTGAAAACTCTCACTTCAATCGTAAACAAACGCGTCCGACGCTCAACGTCTCACCGGATACCTAGGGAACAATACGGTTTCATGCCAGGCAGATCTACATTACAGGCACTAAACGCACTTATATCCGATATCAATTTGGCTTTGCAATCCAATCTGTCATCACAATGGAAAATGTATGTCGCTTTTGTAGACTTTAGAAAGGCATTCGACTTTGTCAACAGAGCTGTTTTATTAAATAAGATATATGGATTCGGGATTAAAGGAAAATTATTTGTTCTGATAAAAGATTTACTCCAAAATTACATTCAGGTGTATGACGGCCTTCGTCTATCGAACCTAATCGAGCAACTCCGCGGAATTCTGCAAGGCGACTGCTTCTCTCCTCCATGTTTTAATTTCTTTATCGCCGACCTAGCTATAGCACTATGACAAGGATGTGTGATTCTAAAGTTTCTATTTTTTGCTGACGATCTCGCTTTCTACTCTTCCGATAGGAATGAAATACAATGCGGCCTAGACATTCTCCTCGACTGGTGTACTCGTAACGGAATGGAAGTCAACCTCGACAAAACTAAAATTTTAAAATTCCGCAAAGGGGGTCGTCTCGCTACTACCGACACTTTTAGCTACAATGGAAATAACGTCACCATCTGTAACAATTACGAATACCTAGGACTCACGCTTTAGCCATCACTTTGTTTCTCGCAGCACATTAAAAAGAAGAAGAGAAAAGCTTATGCAACAATAGGGTCTATAAGGAATCTCAAGCTATTGTCCGTTGATGCAGGTTTAAAACTATTTAAATTAAAAATTGCACCAATGGCTTTGTATGCTCTACCCGTCTACTCTCGCTTTCTAACGATATCAAATTTAAAAGATCTAGACAGAATAAAATCGACATACATAAAGCGACTTCTAGGGCTACATATCAGTGCTTCGTCCACAACGGTGCTACACCTCGTAAACGAAAATTCACTTATTGACGACATACTTCTAAAAAGTCCAAATCTATTCGCCCGCGACCTGATTGATCAATATAATGCATTTCGAACAAATCGCGAACTCAACTTTGTTACTGAGAATTATTTACTCGGTCCTGCGTTCAATTCATTTACCTGGCGACTATCCAATCAGAAGAACCGTCATGTGGTAACGAGAGCCACGTGTCACGGGTTTCACCACAAAATATGCACGAACTCACAGCCTTTCCACACACTATCAACCAATTGTATTTGCCGAGTTTGCCTTCTTCCCTGCCCAGACCGTTACTGTGACGGGATCCAAGAGGGATCCCGGTTTATCCGGTTTTAGTTCACGCGTCCCCGCCGTGTATAAAGAGTGAAACGAGTTCTGATGTTGTTTGTCGTATATAATATAACATGTGGATATAGATATAGATATAGTATGAGATAATATTGTTGTATACGGAAGGCGGGATACGGTAACTAAAGTCCCGGTCCTTCCCTATCTAAAACTATGTAATAACCTAACTAGCACCGGTATTGCACTGAGATAACTGAATTGGTAATATTACTGCCAAGTGGCTATACTGCACGGTTGGCCTTGTTACTCTACCTAATCGATGCCTTTCCCCCCTCTGATTGGTTGATACCCTTGTTGGCGCCCTTTGGAGTGTTCCCGTTCACTCCACCTATTCTCTCTGGGTTAGGGGTTTGGCCCCTGACCCTCTATTGTGTGCTTCCTTCCCATTCTTATTGGGATGGCACGAGTTGGTTAATTACCCAATCTCGTGGCTCCCAATATTGCTTATCGGCTTATAACTTTATGGGGTGTTAGCGGGATTGAATAAGCTAACACTCCCCCCCATGCTATCTTCCCGGTAAGAAGATAGCATCAACCAAAAAAGTGCGCTACAATCCCGCTGGATCCCGATCTAGTATCGGGTGTGGGGTGGAATTCTTTTCTCTCGGAGTCGGCTTTCCAGGCCGCCCCCTATGGGTATGATAACGCTACCCTGTGTGCCTGGCGTCTCATGTCGGGCCGATCGCGCTCACCTCTCACGCGACTTTTGTTTCCCCAACACTTCCGCCCTGTCTCTTCTTCACTCTCACCCTAACTCTCTCACACTCGGACCTCCTCGTCCCTCACTCAGCCTCTTATTCTCCCCCCCCCCCACACTAGAATTGCGTCCGCACTCTCTCCGCACTCCGCACTATTATTCCGTCCCTCAACCTCACTTCGACTGTCTCTTCCCTTCTGACGAATCTCCCCCCCCCCTCTCGTGCCGTCGCACTCAAGAAGTGTGAAATTGTCTGGTGTCTCGTCCATAGTGCCATAGTCAGTTATCCCCCAGTCCCAGTAGCTAATTGAGAAAGGTTGTATGACTATAGTACTTACTCCGAACGTATATATTTCTAGATTACTAATTACTACGTACGTACATACAAATTGCACTTATATGATTATTTGCATTAATTAAATTTGTACTTAATAGTTCGTACATCCCACGCGGCGCCTACCAGGCGTACCACGTCCAAGTCCCAGTCTCTCTCCCTCGACTCTGGGAACCTATCTGTTCCTCCGGGGGTAGTTCCCCCTGGCGTCCTCTTCCCTGGGTCGTTTCTTGGTTATCACCGTTCCTCTGGCATCATCCGCTTTCTGCTTTCGGACCTTCGCCGCCACTTCCTTGCTGATCCCGGTCGTTGGCTCCTTGGGCGCTGGTGTTATTAGTGCCCGATATCGCTTCGCCGGTGGCCCCTCAGAATGGCCCGGTTGTCTCCCTCTAGTGGCGTCCCATAGGATCATTTTCATTGCCTTTGGTACGTGCTCCGCCAAGAAATCCCTAAACTCCCTTCGGTTCTCTGGCGTCCACCTGTCCAGATACCTTTGCGTGTTCATCACTCCAGCGTACGACGCCGCCGTTGCTACCTCTTGGTAGGTAAACGGTAGCCTCCGCTTTATGATTTCCATGTGAGTCTCCTGATTGATAAGGAAGAAACCCCACTTGAACTCCTGGGCCTTCATGCGCTGGCGCGTCATGGCCCCGACGTCGGCCCACTCCTCGAATCTTGTGAACTTCTCCTCGTCGTTCATCCAGTCGCACTCGCGTCCGTAGTGTCCCCGAAAGTGGCACTTTGGACATCGGTTATGCAACCGTGGACACGCCCCCATCCTGTGGCTTGGTTCTCTGCAGTAGAGACAAAAGGTTCCCTGTTGGAACCGGTATAGACAGCTGCTTTCCCGATGGGTCTGTCTCCCACAGTAGTCGCAGCCGAGTACCAATGTCTCCCGTCCCACCTCGTCTTTCGTCCCAAGCGATCTCCGCGGTCTGTGGAGTCGCTGGTAGGCGAAATTCTCTACGTTGGTCTCTCTATCTACATCGATCTCTCCGCCCCTCTCGGGCATCGTCTCCCCGAAAACTATCCGTGGTGCCGTCCCCGGTTGCTCGCCCAACCTGATGGTGCTCCCCGCGAAATCCATCGCCGGCTCCTCGTGCACCCAGGTCCGCTTGC
>JAUCBJ010002436.1:0-22952 GCA_032718475.1 Nemertoderma westbladi
TACACCAGCGCGGGAAAATCTTAGTTTAAACGCTCTGATTTACTGACCACTTACTGTTCCACTTTGTCGCTAGGCAACGCCAACATTCACTAGCTAACAGCATACAGTTTACTATTGTTTGATATAGGCTAATTTTAGTTATAAAGATTAAGATATTTATATTATTAGTTTGACACAACAATTGTAATGTTCATTGTTTAAGATTATTTTTATTAGTTTGTAGCGGCACTGTAGGGGTTGTCTTCCTATTATTATCGGCCTACTGTATTCACGAATGTTATTAGGGCTAATAAAAAGTTTTGGACCTTATTCTTTCTGTAAAAATGGTAATAAACCATCTCCACAGTTTTTTTAAACCTGAAATTTCACATCGGATTTGAACGCATTTATGATAATCACAGTGTATTCCGATTATGTTCTAGAACACGGTGGTGATGGATAGCTATACCTATGTTTGTTTATAGCAACATATTAGCTATATTAAACCCACACACAACCAATGAATGCGGATATATTTAATAATATTGAAACATAGTAAAAATAAATAGGAAATTGAAAGAAAATATAAGGTCCAACTTTATCTATCAACTTTATCAATCAGCTGTGTTTGCAGTTTCGCACACTGACAGCAACACAAACATGGCGAAATATCACCGTTCAATAAGAACGTGTTTTGTTCCCAATTGCATGAACTCAAGTAGAACAAATCCAGGTAAACTATTTTTTCAAGTTCTTTTTCAATGTTGTGTTGCTGTGTGCGAACACAGGTGAGTTCAATAAATTTGGACCATTATTCTCTTTTCAATTTCCTATTTATTTTTACTCTCATTTCGTGCTCATGGTGTTTCAATATTTTTAAATATATCCGCATTCGTTGGTTATGTGTGGGTTTAATATGGCTAAATATGTTGCTATAAATAAACAAACATAGTACATACTGTATGTGTATCGCTATCAATCGTGTTCTAGAACATAATCGCAATACACTGTGATATTATCATAAATGCGTTTAAATCCGATGTGAAATTTCAGGATTAAAAAAACTGTGGAGATGGTTTAAAGCATTTTTACAGAAAGAATAAGGTCCAAAACTTGTAGCCCTAATAACATTCGTGAATACAGCTAGGCCTATAATACAAGGAAGACAACCCCTACAGTGTCGCTACAAACGAATACAAATAATCTTAAACAATGAACATTACATTGTTGTGTCTAACTAATAATATAAATATCTTAATTTTATAACTAAAATTAGCCTACACATGGCCTACTATATACGGCCTAACATGTTATCGATTTGGCCTTCAAAAAAGAGGCCAGTTTTTTTTTGCACTATTTTGATATGGGGATAGTTCTATAAATTTTCATTTGCTGCAATTTGGTCAACGTTCGTAATTGAAGTCTCAAGATCATCAACATCAAGATCATAATCGAAGATACTAAATTTTATGGTAGCTAGTGTTTTAGATAGGTTTAGCTAGTAATTTCAACACTGGTTCCGACATCCTACTTCCCTCTATAAATATATTGTAGTAACTAGTTCTTATTACTATTTGTATAGAAAATGTTCCAGAACATGTTAGCTATTCATTTTAAGAAAAAAACACGTTCTAGAACGAATATTTTTTGGTCTAGAACATTTTTTAGAAAAAAATCTGGATTCTATTTAAAACGCATGGATTCTATTTAAAACGCATGGAATCGTTCTAAAACGTGTTTAAAATCAATAAAAAAAATAGTGAAAAAAAAAATATTGTGAATAAAAGTTAAAAACAAAAATTTTTTTTGATTGATTTTAAACACGTTTTAAAACGATTCCATGCGTTTTAAATAGAATCTAGATTTTTTTCTAAAAAATGTTCTAGAACAAAAAATATTCGTTCTAGAACGTGTTTTTTTCTTAAAATGAATAGCTAACATGTTCTGGAACATTTTATATACAAATAGTAACAAGAACTAGCTACTACAAAATATTTATAGGGGGAAGTAGGTTGTCGGAATCAGTGTTGAAATTACTAGCTAAACCTATCTAAAACACTAGCTACCATAAAATTTAGTATCTTGCTTAACGAAGAGACTTTAATTACGTCCGTTGACCAAGTTGCAGCAAATGAAAATTTATAGAACTCAAAATATTAAAATAGTGTAAAAAAAACTGGCCTCTTTTTTTAAGGCCAAATCGACAACATGTTAGGCCGTATATATAGTAGGCCATCGCCTACAACCAACAATAGTAAACTATATGCTGTTAGCTATAGTGAATGTTGTTAGCGTTGCCTAGCGACAAAGTGGAACAGTAAGTGGTACAGTAAATCAGAGCGTTTAAACTAAGATTTTACCGCGCTGGTGTATAAACCCCTCAATCTCAGCCGGAACTCGATGAAATTAAAAACGGTTTTCAGATTCGTGATCAGCACACCTTTTTACATGTTATGAACGTGTTTATAGAAAAATTTTTTTGTGAGTCACCAACCCTATTAGAGGGACATACTGTATAATATAACACTAGGCCTCTTTAACCCACTTTTACCACATTGTGGTGATATATATAAAAAAATTATACTCTACTTTATTTATGCCTTTAGAAAAAATCTCTGAACCTCGGCCAATCATATTTACCTTGATTTTTTCCGTTCTTTGGTGGTTAGGGTTTTAACTGGTTTTAGATTGAAATTGTAATCGAGATGAAGGTAGTTTAGGTTCTTCCGATGTATCAATAGGTTCAGCATATTGTAACCTTGACGACATACCTATAAATACATGCCATATATGTATTTTCCGCAGCAATAAGGTATGGATTTCCCCAAATTTGACACAGACAATCTGCTCCAACTTCCAGAAGTTCAACAAACAACAAATTAAGAAATTAACTAATTCGATTCCAGTGTTTAATCCTACTCCACTCTTTCTCATAAATCTAAACTAAGTTGAAACAGAAAAAATAAAACCCTTTGCAATTTGTTATGGCACTAAATTACGCAAATAATTTCTGATATAATTTAATGATGGAACGCATACATGCATGTTTTAAATAAGTTGAATAACACTGAATAAGTGCAACTGGCATTAATGTTGGTAAGAACCACTCAGTAAGTGCAACTGGCATTAATGTTGGTAAGAACCACTCAGTAAGTGCAACTGGCATTAATGTTGGTTTGAACCACTCAGTAAGTGCAACTGGCATTAATGTTGATTTGAACCACTCAGTAAGTGCAACTGGCATTAATGTTGGTTAGAATCACTCAGTAAGTGCAACTGGCATTAATGTTGATTTGAACCACTCAGTAAGTGCAACTGGCATTAATGTTGGTTTGAACCACTCAGTAAGTGCAACTGGCATTAATGTTGGTTTGAACCACTCAGTAAGTGTAACTGGCATTAATGTTGGTTTGAACCACTCAGTAAGTGTAACTGGCATTAATGTTGGTTTGAACCACTCAGTAAGTGTAACTGGCATTAATGTTGGTTTGAACCACTCAGTAAGTGTAACTGGCATTAATGTTGGTTTGAACCACTCAGTAAGTGTAACTGGCATTAATGTTGGTTTGAACCACTCAGTAGGTGCAACTGGCATTAATGTTGGTTTGAACCACTCAGTAAGTGCAACTGGCATTAATGTGGATTTGAACCACTCAGTAAGTGCAACTGGCATTAATGTTGGTTTGAACCACTCAGTAAGTGCAACTGGCATTAATGTGGATTTGAACCACTCAGTAAGTGCAACTGGCATAAATGTTGGTTTGAACCACTCAGAAAGTGCAACTGGCATTAATGTTGGTTTGAACCACTCAGTAAGTGCAACTGGCATTAATGTTGGTTTGAACCACTCAGTAAGTGCAACTGGCATTAATGTTGGTAAGAACCACTCAGTAAGTGTAACTGGCATTAATGTTGGTTTGAACCACTCAGTAAGTGCAACTGGCATTAATGTTGATTTGAACCACTCAGTAAGTGCAACTGGCATTAATGTTGGTTTGAACCACTCAGTAAGTGCAACTGGCATTAATGTTGGTTTGAACCACTCAGTAAGTGTAACTGGCATTAATGTTGGTTTGAACCACTCAGTAAGTGCAACTGGCATTAATGTTGGTTTGAACCACTCAGTAAGTGCAACTGGCATTAATGTTGGTTTGAACCACTCAGTAAGTGTAACTGGCATTAATGTTGGTTTGAACCACTCAGTAAGTGTAACTGGCATTAATGTTGGTTTGAACCACTCAGTAAGTGTAACTGGCATTAATGTTGGTTTGAACCACTCAGTAAGTGTAACTGGCATTAATGTTGGTTTGAACCACTCAGTAAGTGTAACTGGCATTAATGTTGGTTTGAACCACTCAGTAAGTGCAACTGGCATTAATGTTGGTTTGAACCACTCAGTAAGTGCAACTGGCATTAATGTGGATTTGAACCACTCAGTAAGTGCAACTGGCATAAATGTTGGTTTGAACCACTCAGAAAGTGCAACTGGCATTAATGTTGGTTTGAACCACTCAGTAAGTGCAACTGGCATTAATGTTGGTTTGAACCACTCAGTAAGTGTAACTGGCATTAATGTTGGTTTGAACCACTCAGTAAGTGTAACTGGCATTAATGTTGGTTTGAACCACTCAGTAAGTGTAACTGGCATTAATGTTGGTTTGAACCACTCAGTAAGTGTAACTGGCATTAATGTTGGTTTGAACCACTCAGTAAGTGCAACTGGCATTAATGTTGGTTTGAACCACTCAGTAAGTGTAACTGGCATTAATGTTGGTTTGAACCACTCAGTAAGTGTAACTGGCATTAATGTTGGTTTGAACCACTCAGTAAGTGTAACTGGCATTAATGTTGGTTTGAACCACTCAGTAAGTGTAACTGGCATTAATGTTGGTTTGAACCACTCAGTAAGTGCAACTGGCATTAATGTTGGTTTGAACCACTCAGTAAGTGCAACTGGCATTAATGTGGATTTGAACCACTCAGTAAGTGCAACTGGCATAAATGTTGGTTTGAACCACTCAGAAAGTGCAACTGGCATTAATGTTGGTAAGAACCACTCAGTAAGTGCAACTGGCATTAATGTTGGTTTGAACCACTCAGTAAGTGCAACTGGCATTAATGTTGATTTGAACCACTCAGTAAGTGCAACTGGCATTAATGTTGGTTTGAACCACTCAGTAAGTGCAACTGGCATTAATGTTGGTTTGAACCACTCAGTAAGTGTAACTGGCATTAATGTTGGTTTGAACCACTCAGTAAGTGTAACTGGCATTAATGTTGGTTTGAACCACTCAGTAAGTGTAACTGGCATTAATGTTGGTTTGAACCACTCAGTAAGTGTAACTGGCATTAATGTTGGTTTGAACCACTCAGTAAGTGTAACTGGCATTAATGTTGGTTTGAACCACTCAGTAAGTGTAACTGGCATTAATGTTGGTTTGAACCACTCAGTAAGTGCAACTGGCATTAATGTTGGTTTGAACCACTCAGTAAGTGCAACTGGCATTAATGTGGATTTGAACCACTCAGTAAGTGCAACTGGCATAAATGTTGGTTTGAACCACTCAGAAAGTGCAACTGGCATTAATGTTGGTTTGAACCACTCAGTAAGTGCAACTGGCATTAATGTTGGTTTGAACCACTCAGTAAGTGCAACTGGCATTAATGTTGGTAAGAACCACTCAGTAAGTGTAACTGGCATTAATGTTGGTTTGAACCACTCAGTAAGTGCAACTGGCATTAATGTGGATTTGAACCACTCAGTAAGTGCAACTGGCATAAATGTTGGTTTGAACCACTCAGAAAGTGCCACTCGCATTAACGTTGGTTTGAACCACCCAGTAAGTGCAACTGGCATTAATATTGGTTTGAACCACTCAGTAAGTGCAACTGGCATTAATATTGGTTTGAACCACTCAGTAAGTGCAACTGGCATTAATGTTGGTTTGAACCACTCAGTAAGTGCAACTGGCATTAATGTTGGTAAGGACCACTCAGTAAGTGCAACTGGCATTAATGTTGGTAAGAACCACTCAGTAAGTGCAACTGGCATTAATGTTGGTTTGAACCACTGAGTAAGTGCAACTGGCATTAATGTTGGTTTGAACCACTGAGTAAGTGCAACTGGCATTAATGTTGGTTTGAACCACTCAGTAAGTGCAACTGGCATTAATGTTGGTTTGAACCACTGAGTAAGTGCAACTGGCATTAATGTTGGTTTGAACCACTGAGTAAGTGCAACTGGCATTAATGTTGGTTTGAACCACTGAGTAAGTGCAACTGGCATTAATGTTGGTTTGAACCACTCAGTAAGTGTAACTGGCATTAATGTTGGTTTGAACCACTCAGTAAGTGTAACTGGCATTAATGTTGGTTTGAACCACTCAGTAAGTGCAACTGGCATTAATGTTGGTTTGAACCACTCAGTAAGTGCAACTGGCATTAATGTTGGTAAGAACCACTCAGTAAGTGCAACTGGCATAAATGTTGGTTTGAACCACTCAGAAAGTGCCACTCGCATTAACGTTGGTTTGAACCACCCAGTAAGTGCAACTGGCATTAATATTGGTTTGAACCACTCAGTAAGTGCAACTGGCATTAATATTGGTTTGAACCACTCAGTAAGTGCAACTGGCATTAATGTTGGTTTGAACCACTCAGTAAGTGCAACTGGCATTAATGTTGGTTTGAACCACTCAGAAAGTGCCACTCGCATTAACGTTGGTTTGAACCACCCAGTAAGTGCAACTGGCATTAATATTGGTTTGAACCACTCAGTAAGTGCAACTGGCATTAATATTGGTTTGAACCACTCAGTAAGTGCAACTGGCATTAATGTTGGTTTGAACCACTCAGTAAGTGCAACTGGCATTAATGTTGGTAAGGACCACTCAGTAAGTGCAACTGGCATTAATGTTGGTAAGAACCACTCAGTAAGTGCAACTGGCATTAATGTTGGTTTGAACCACTGAGTAAGTGCAACTGGCATTAATGTTGGTTTGAACCACTCAGTAAGTGTAACTGGCATTAATGTTGGTTTGAACCACTCAGTAAGTGTAACTGGCATTAATGTTGGTTTGAACCACTCAGTAAGTGCAACTGGCATTAATGTTGGTTTGAACCACTCAGTAAGTGCAACTGGCATTAATGTTGGTAAGAACCACTCAGTAAGTGCAACTGGCATTAATGTTGGTTTGAACCACTCAGAAAGTGCCACTGGCATTAACGTTGGTTTGAACCACTCAGTAAGTGTAACTGGCATTAACGTTGGTTTGAACCACCCAGTAAGTGCAACTGGCATTAATGTTGGTTTGAACCACTCAGTAAGTGTAACTGGCATTAATGTTGGTTTGAACCACTCAGTAAGTGCAACTGGCATTAATGTTGATTTGAACCACTCAGTAAGTGCAACTGGCATTAATGTTGGTTTGAACCACTCAGTAAGTGTAACTGGCATTAATGTTGGTTTGAACCACTCAGTAAGTGTAACTGGCATTAATGTTGGTTTGAACCACTCAGTAAGTGTAACTGGCATTAATGTTGGTTTGAACCACTCAGTAAGTGTAACTGGCATTAATGTTGGTTTGAACCACTCAGTAAGTGCAACTGGCATTAATGTTGGTTTGAACCACTCAGTAAGTGCAACTGGCATTAATGTTGGTAAGAACCACTCAGTAAGTGTAACTGGCATTAATGTTGGTTTGAACCACTCAGTAAGTGCAACTGGCATTAATGTGGATTTGAACCACTCAGTAAGTGCAACTGGCATAAATGTTGGTTTGAACCACTCAGAAAGTGCAACTGGCATTAATGTTGGTTTGAACCACTCAGTAAGTGCAACTGGCATTAATGTTGGTTTGAACCACTCAGTAAGTGCAACTGGCATTAATGTTGGTAAGAACCACTCAGTAAGTGTAACTGGCATTAATGTTGGTTTGAACCACTCAGTAAGTGCAACTGGCATTAATGTGGATTTGAACCACTCAGTAAGTGCAACTGGCATAAATGTTGGTTTGAACCACTCAGAAAGTGCCACTCGCATTAACGTTGGTTTGAACCACCCAGTAAGTGCAACTGGCATTAATATTGGTTTGAACCACTCAGTAAGTGCAACTGGCATTAATATTGGTTTGAACCACTCAGTAAGTGCAACTGGCATTAATGTTGGTTTGAACCACTCAGTAAGTGCAACTGGCATTAATGTTGGTAAGGACCACTCAGTAAGTGCAACTGGCATTAATGTTGGTAAGAACCACTCAGTAAGTGCAACTGGCATTAATGTTGGTTTGAACCACTGAGTAAGTGCAACTGGCATTAATGTTGGTTTGAACCACTGAGTAAGTGCAACTGGCATTAATGTTGGTTTGAACCACTCAGTAAGTGCAACTGGCATTAATGTTGGTTTGAACCACTGAGTAAGTGCAACTGGCATTAATGTTGGTTTGAACCACTGAGTAAGTGCAACTGGCATTAATGTTGGTTTGAACCACTGAGTAAGTGCAACTGGCATTAATGTTGGTTTGAACCACTCAGTAAGTGCAACTGGCATTAATGTTGGTTTGAACCACTGACTAAGTGCAACTGCATTAATGTTGGCAAGAACCACTCAGTAAGTGCAACTGGCATTAATGTTGGTTTGAACCACTCAGTAAGTGCAACTGGCATTAATGTTGGTTTGAACCACTCAGTAAGTGCAACTGGCATTAATGTTGGTTTGAACCACTCAGTAAGTGCAACTGGCATTAATATTGGTTTGAACCACTCAGTAAGTGCAACTGGCATTAATGTTGGTTTGAACCACTCAGTAAGTGCAACTGGCATTAATGTTGGTTTGAACCACTGAGTAAGTGCAACTGGCATTAATGTTGGTTTGAACCACTCAGTAAGTGCAACTGGCATTAATGTTGGTTTGAACCACTGAGTAAGTGCAACTGGCATTAATGTTGGCAAGAACCACTCAGTAAGTGCAACTGGCATTAATGTTGGTTTGAACCACTCAGTAAGTGTAACTGGCATTAATGTTGGTTTGAACCACTCAGTAAGTGCAACTGGCATTAATGTGGATTTGAACCACTCAGTAAGTGCAACTGGCATAAATGTTGGTTTGAACCACTCAGAAAGTGCCACTGACATTAAAGTTGGTTTGAACCACTCAGAAGTGCAACTGGCATTAATATTGGTTTGAACCACTCAGTAAGTGCAACTGGCATTAATGTTGGTTTGAACCACTCAGTAAGTGCAACTGGCATTAATGTTGGTTTGAACCACTGAGTAAGTGCAACTGGCATTAATGTTGGCAAGAACCACTCAGTAAGTGCAACTGGCATTAATGTTGGTTTGAACCACTCAGTAAGTGTAACTGGCATTAATGTTCGTTTGAACCACTCAGTAAGTGCAACTGGCATTAATGTGGATTTGAACCACTCAGTAAGTGCAACTGGCATAAATGTTGGTTTGAACCACTCAGAAAGTGCCACTGACATTAAAGTTGGTTTGAACCACTCAGTAAGTGCAACTGGCATTAATATTGGTTTGAACCACTCAGTAAGTGCAACTGGCATTAATGTTGGTTTGAACCACTCAGTAAGTGCAACTGGCATTAATGTTGGTTTGAACCACTGAGTAAGTGCAACTGGCATTAATGTTGGCAAGAACCACTCAGTAAGTGCAACTGGCATTAATGTTGGTTTGAACCACTCAGTAAGTGCAACTGGCATTAATGTTGGTTTGAACCACTCAGTAAGTGTAACTGGCATTAATGTTGGTTTGAACCACTCAGTAAGTGTAACTGGCATTAATGTTGGTTTGAACCACTCAGTAATTGAAACAGGCATTAATGTTGGTAAGAACCACTCAGTAAGTGCAACTGGCATTAATGTTGGTTTGAACCACTGAGTAAGTGCAACTGGCATTAATGTTGGTTTGAACCACTCAGTAAGTGCAACTGGCATTTAATGTTGGTTTGAACCACTCAGAAAGTGCCACTGGCATTAACGTTGGTTTGAACCACTCAGTAAGTGCAACTGGCATTAATGTTGGTTTGAACCACTCAGAAAGTGCCACTGGCATTAAAGTTGGTTTGAACCACTCAGAAAGTGCCACTGGCATTAAAGTTGGTTTGAACCATTCAGTAAGTGTAACTGGCATTAATGTTGGTAAGAACCACTCAGTAAGTGCAACTGGCATTAATGTTGGTTTGAACCACTCAGTAAGTGTAACTGGCATTAATGTTGGTTTGAACCACTCAGTAAGTGTAACTGGCATTAATGTTGGTAAGAACCACTCAGTAAGTGCAACTGGCATTAACGTTGGTTTGAACCACTCAGTAAGTGCAACTGGCATTAATGTTGGTTTGAACCACTCAGAAAGTGCCACTGGCATTAAAGTTGGTTTGAACCACTCAGAAAGTGCCACTGGCATTAAAGTTGGTTTGAACCACTCAGTAAGTGTAACTGGCATTAATGTTGGTAAGAACCACTCAGTAAGTGCAACTGGCATTAAAGTTGGTTTGAACCACTCAGTAAGTGCAACTGGCATTAATGTTGGTTTGAACCACTCAGTAAGTGCAACTGGCATTAATGTTGGTAAGAACCACTCAGTAAGTGCAGCTGGCATTAATGTTGGTTTGAACCACTCAGTAAGTGCAACTGGCATTAATATTGGTTTGGACCACTCAGTAAGTGCAACTGGCATTAATGTTGGTTTGAACCACTCAGTAAGTGCAACTGGCATTAATGTTGGTTTGAACCACTCAGTAAGTGCAACTGGCATTAATGTTGGTTTGAACCACTCAGTAAGTGAAACTGGCATTAATGTTGGTTTAAACCACTCAGAAAGTGCCACTCGCATTAACGTTGGTTTGAACCACCCAGTAAGTGCAACTGGCATTAATGTTGGTAAGAACCACTCAGTAAGTGCAACTGGCATTAATATTGGTTTGAACCACTCAGTAAGTGCAACTAGCATTAATGTTGGTTTGAACCACTCAGTAAGTGCAACTGGCATTAATGTGGATTTGAACCACTCAGTAAGTGCAACTGGCATAAATGTTGGTTTGAACCACTCAGAAAGTGCCACTGGCATTAAAGTTGGTTTGAACCACTCAGTAAGTGTAACTGGCATTAATGTTGGTAAGAACCACTCAGTAAGTGCAACTGGCATTAATGTTGGTTTGAACCACTCAGTAAGTGCAACTGGCATTAATGTTGGTAAGAACCACTCAGTAAGTGCAACTGGCATTAATGTTGGTTTGAACCACTCAGTAAGTGCAACTGGCATTAATGTTGGTAAGAACCACTCAGTAAGTGCAACTGGCATTAATGTTGGTTTGAACCACTCAGAAAGTGCCACTGGCATTAACGTTGGTTTGAACCACTCAGTAAGTGTAACTGGCATTAATGTTGGTTTGAACCACTCAGTAAGTGTAACTGGCATTAATGTTGGTTTGAACCACTTAGTAAGTGTAACTGGCATTAATGTTGGTTTGAACCACTCAGTAAGTGCAACTGGCATTAATGTTGGTTTGAACCACTCAGTAAGTGCAACTGGCATTAATGTTGGTAAGAACCACTCAGTAAGTGCAACTGGCATTAATGTTGGTTTGAACCACTCAGAAAGTGCCACTGGCATTAACGTTGGTTTGAACCACTCAGTAAGTGTAACTGGCATTAATGTTGGTTTGAACCACTCAGTAAGTGTAACTGGCATTAATGTTGGTAAGAACCACTCAGTAAGTGCAACTGGCATTAATGTTGGTAAGAACCACTCAGTAAGTGCAACTGGCATTAATGTTGGTAAGAACCACTCAGTAAGTGCAACTGGCATTAATGTTGGTTTGAACCACTCAGTAAGTGCAACTGGCATTAATGTTGGTAAGAACCACTCAGTAAGTGCAACTGGCATTAATGTTGGTTTGAACCACTCAGAAAGTGCCACTGGCATTAACGTTGGTTTGAACCACTCAGTAAGTGTAACTGGCATTAATGTTGGTTTGAACCACTCAGTAAGTGTAACTGGCATTAATGTTGGTTTGAACCACTCAGTAAGTGTAACTGGCATTAATGTTGGTTTGAACCACTCAGTAAGTGCAACAGGCATTAATGTTGGTTTGAACCACTCAGAAAGTGTAACTGGCATTAATGTTGGTAAGAACCACTCAGTAAGTGCAACTGGCATTAATGTTGGTAAGAACCACTTAGTAAGTGCAACTGGCATTAATGTTGGTTTGAACCACTCAGTAAGTGCAACTGGCATTAATGTTGGTTTGAACCACTCAGTAAGTGCAACTGGCATTAATGTTGGTAAGGACCACTCAGTAAGTGCAACTGGCATTAATGTTGGTTTGAACCACTCAGAAAGTGCCACTGGCATTAACGTTGGTTTGAACCACTCAGTAAGTGTAACTGGCATTAATGTTGGTTTGAACCACTCAGTAAGTGTAACTGGCATTAATGTTGGTTTGAACCACTCAGTAAGTGCAACTGGCATTAATGTTGGTTTGAACCACTCAGTAAGTGCAACTGGCATTAATGTTGGTAAGGACCACTCAGTAAGTGCAACTGGCATTAATGTTGGTTTGAACCACTCAGTAAGTGTAACTGGCATTAATGTTGGTTTGAACCACTCAGTAAGTGCAACTGGCATTAATGTTGGTTTGAACCACTCAGTAAGTGCAACTGGCATTAATGTTGGTAAGAACCACTCAGTAAGTGCAACTGGCATTAATGTTGGTAAGAACCACTCAGTAAGTGCAACTGGCATTAATGTTGGTTTGAACCACTCAGTAAGTGCAACTGGCATTAATGTTGGTTTGAACCACTCAGTAAGTGCAACTGGCATTAATGTTGGTAAGGACCACTCAGTAAGTGCAACTGGCATTAATGTTGGTTTGAACCACTCAGAAAGTGCCACTGGCATTAACGTTGGTTTGAACCACTCAGTAAGTGTAACTGGCATTAATATTGGTTTGAACCACTCAGTAAGTGCAACTGGCATTAATGTTGGTTTGAACCACTCAGTAAGTGTAACTGGCATTAATGTTGGTTTGAACCACTCAGTAAGTGCAACAGGCATTAATGTTGGTTTGAACCACTCAGAAAGTGCCACTGGCATTAATGTTGGTTTGAACCACTCAGTAAGTGCAACTGGCATTAAAGTTGGTTTGAACCACTCAGAAAGTGCCACTGGCATTAATGTTGGTTTGAACCACTCAGTAAGTGCAACTGGCATTAATGTTGGTAAGAACCACTCAGTAAGTGTAACTGGCATTAATGTTGGTTTGAACCACTCAGTAAGTGCAACTGGCATTAATGTTGGTTTGAACCACTCAGTAAGTGCAACTGGCATTAATGTTGGTTTGAACCACTCAGTAAGTGCAACAGGCATTAATGTTGGTTTGAACCACTCACTTGTAGGGCCACCTCCACCCAATCCAGTGTTGTGGACTGGAAGAATTTCGTCGCTTTGAAACTCCGAAATAAATATCTTTTCTTCTGTGGCTTTGGGGGCCGATGATGGAGGGAGTTAAGCACGAAGTACTTGAGTAGCTTCTGGTAGGAAACACGCACCTTAACAGGCATACCTTAAGCACAAAATAAAATAAATAGATAATAGGTCCGTTCAACCATCACGGTTGTAAATATAATATGGTAAAGGCAACGTTCTCGGTATCATGGAAGTATACCACAGACTGTTATAGAAGATCTCTAGGTTCACTGACCTGTAGGGCAATGCTCCCTGTACCATGTTTTTACTATTGGTATGTCTAGCGCTCTTCTTGTAATACCAGAACGAATATTAAACGGCCTTGGTGCCCATAGCAACGCGATTCCATTTGCCGTGTTGTCCGTATATAGTGGGCTTTCCTGTTAAAAAGCGAATTTGGTGTAATTTATTTGTACTTAATAAACAATGTTATTAATTCGAAAATGTAAATATTATGAACCGGGAGGTACATAATGTAACACTTTATATGGCGGGCGAGAATACAGTTAGCGTCCATGGGGTACAGCTTTTGAGTTAGGCATGTTACCGGTACAGGCTGAATCACCTATTACTTTCATTTCACATACTATCTGAAGCAGGCTTACATACAGATACAATAGCTAATCGAAGGCCTACAGTTTTTGCGGGTCCGTCTAAACACCCAAATCACACCCAATCACAACAAATCGCAACAAATCACACCAAATCACAAACCACATCACCAAAAATAATCCCAAAACAAAATCACACGAAACCAAATGATATCAAATCAAACCAAATCACAACAAATCATACCAAATCACAAAAAAAAATGAAAAGTAAAGGAGCAGTTTACAGTGGTAGCCAGAAGGAACCAAAACAATAAATGATTTGAAAAAAATAAAAATTAGATATTTTTTTGTGATTTGGTCTGGGTGTGATTTGTTGTGATTTGGTGTGATTTATTGTGATTTGGTATGATTTGGTGGATTTGTTGTGATTTGGTCAATTTTGTGTGATTTGGGTGTTTAGACGGACCGGTTTTTGCGGAATTTCGAAACAGCATGTAACAGCATTTTCGTACGTCGATATGATTATGGTATGGTATTACGAGTAAATAATACCGGTGCCATCTGACTGACTGTATACTGTAGCTAACAATCATCTAAAACCACTAATTGAACTACAGCACTATAGAGTGATGAAATTTAATTGTTAAAAAATTAAACCATTTGTTTGTAATAAATATTTTCCATTTTCGAATGGGTAACTCTTTACCTTAAGTCTTATTAAGGGGGGGGGGGTATACCCCCCTCAGGTAAAATTTTCAAATTATTGTTTCTTTATTTCACCTAGAGCAGAATTCAATGAGGATTAAAAATCTGAAAACCGCTTAGTGAGACCACTTTCAGTTCTCGAGTTCTCACTGTTTTTCCGTGTGACGGTCTGTCCGTCAAATTGTAAGAAACACAGAAGACCGACAGACAGACAGATAGACAAGATTCCACCAAACATTAAAACTGAAATCATCGGAAATGAAATCAGCGACCGCGAAAACCCCCGTAATGAACACTTTAGCTCGTTGGTGTGCATCCTTCGTGCCAGAAATAATTAACCAACCAGAACACAGACAGCCAATTTTGGCGGAACGGTTTAAACTTTGAAGGGCATTTTCTCGGAATGACATTTTTCATTTTCAAATTACTACTCCTCCGTCTTTTTTCAACCAATTTTCTTCGTTATTGGCTCATTCGAACGAGCTTTGGAAGTTCTTTAAAAGTTATCTTATGGAATTTTTATAAATATTAGCATTTTTTCTAATTAGCCAATTTTAATTAAAAATATGATAATTAATTAATTAATTAAATTAATTAATTAAAATAAAAATGGCTAATTAAGAATTCTATAAGATAACTTTTGTAGAGACGATGACGCTGAGTCTAAAAACGTTGGTTTCAAGAAATTTGGACCAAAATTGAGGGACTAGTAGCAATTGTAGTGAAATCTTTAATTCCACCGTCAGCCGCTAGAGGGATGCTATAAATTTTCAAATTTTACTGTAAAGGCTATTTGGCCTTCCATACAGTGGTTGACCATGACAAAATTACAATATTATCATTTAACACTAATTGGCAGCCATTTAAAAAAAAGGTTCATGGGGGGGTATAACCCCTCCCCCCCTTAATGTATTTTATAAGATTACAGTGCGAGTTGTAATATGGAAGGGATCGGACTAACTGACCTGTACGAAGGGATGCCCAGTGTCTGGGTTCACTGACCTGTAGGAAAGGTTGCACTGTGTCTGGGTTCACTGATCTGTAGGAAGGGTTGCACTGTGTCTGGGTTCACTTACCTGTAAGAAGGGTCGCACTGTGTCTGGGTTCACTGTCCTGTAGGAAGGGTTGCACTGTGTCTGGGTTCACTGTCCTGTAGGAAGGGTTGCACTGTGTCTGGGTTCACTGACCTGTAGGAAGGGTTGCACTGTGTCTGGGTTCACTGACCTGTAGGAAGGGTTGCACTGTGTCTGGGTTCACTGACCTGTAGGGAGGGTTGCACTGTGTCTGGGTTCACTGACCTGTAGGAAGGGTTGCACTGTGTCTGGGTTCACTGACCTGTAGGAAGGGTTGCACTGTGTCTGGGTTCACTGACCTGTAGGAAGGGTTGCACTGTGTCTGGGTTCACTGACCTGTAGGAAGGGTTGCACTGTGTCTGGGTTCACTGACCTGTAGGAAGGGTTGCACTGTGTCTGGGTTCACTGACCTGTAGGAAGGGTTGCACTGTGTCTGGGTTCACTGACCTGTAGGAAGGGTTGCACTGTGTCTGGAAGATCGAATTCCTCATCGTCATCGGGGAGAGGGTCGGCTACCTTGTCGCCATGACGATGACTGATTGGGTTAATGAGAGGGTCGAAGTAGAAAGCCGGGAGGTCCGGGTCTTCCGTCTTAATGAACACAATGTTAGGGTTGTGGTACCAGGAGAGGTGGACGTGTTGTGGGAGGTTATTATAGAGATACGGGAAGGCAATTCTAGGAGAAAATAAAATAGCTATTAATTGAGGAGAACTGCGCTGTATATATGAACGTAAGACTGAACACATTACACCAGCGTTAAAGAGACTTCATTGGCTTCCTATATTACGCAGTGCCGGATTAACCTTAAGGCATATAAGGCACGTGCCTTAGGGCCAGCCGAAAATACGGGCCATTTTTTCTCAGCGAGTCATTCTTGTGAAAAAAATATTTTTATCTGAAAAGTCCACATTTTTTCTCACTAAAATTTATAGAAAACAGAGCACGAAAGTGCATCTTTCGACTACTTTCTATCCCTAAATTTCTGATAGAAAGTGCAAAATTCTAGCTCAGTCGACCGATAGGTGCTGTGTTATTTTAGAGACCTGATGGCAGGGAAATAATAAAACATGGACAGTAAAACTTTAAAGTGCTAATTATGAACAATGGAGAATTTAATTTTATTTATTTGTGAGGAATTATTTGTAGCTCTTAAACTTTCTGGTACAACCAAATAATGACGTGGTGACATACTGGAAATACTGTACATAGTAAATGTATGGCGTGGAGATATGGTAGTGCGAAATTATTATTATTATTTTTTTTTAATAAATATAGGCCCTAATAGATAAAAAAAAATGATAAATTAATTGTAGATGGAATAGTTGGTGATAAAAAAACGTGTCAGAATTAACTTCTTGACACAAATTTAATTTAACCGAAATTCAGATGTTCTGCCCTCGTGTATTGAATTTTGCATTCGATGGCCTTTTAGGTGCAATTCCTGCAAAACCTAAAAGCATAATTGGGCAGCATAATTGACTTTGGTAAATTAAAATTAGTGACAAAAAGTACTTTTTTCCAAGACTGTTTTCTATCGGAGAACATTAGTTTCTCAGCAAGTCCAAATCTAGATCAGAAATATTATATCTTTGAACAAAGCCCACACTTTTGGTGTGTTATATTTCTCAGCAAGTCCTGTAAAGATAAGTAGGCCTACCGTGCAAAACCTACCCTACAGAATATAAATAACACATTCTCACGATCCGATCAAAATTGCTAAATGCCTACAGGAGTCAGTCAGCCTTAAGGGGGCCAACTCTAACCAACACAGAAATGAAATTTTCAAAATTTGCACAATTTTTTTGTATTTTGATAGAAGGGCTTTCATAAGGTGATATCGGTATTCAACATTGAATTATTTTTTGACCTCAAAACTGCTCTTTTCAACAACATAATATATTGCTGATATTTATGACTCTCTGTATCCTTTTTATCAGTTTGTCGATTTTGACGTTTTTCATCACTAAATTCCCTACTACTTTTTTATTTTTTACTCAATTGCCATCAAACATATACCAAAATATTCAGCAGCTTCAGGACTACTATCGTTGGTTTTGTAAAACATTGCCATTTGGATCTTCTAGAGCCGATTTTGTAACAATTTTTTTGCACCTAATTTTGAAAATACTGACCTGCTCAAAAAGTGCCATATTTTTCGAACAAACGGTTTAAGAATCTACCTATAATCAGTTTTCATACTCTAGTATATAAAAGATCACAGATCATTGTGTTAAAGTTTCAGAATAGTAGCTTTATAAATTAAACAAATAGATTTTGGGTAATGCAGTAATGGTCCCATTAATATATTAAAAATTAAAGCTTGAGAAATTCTACCAAAACCATTACACTTTTTATAGCAAAGGTTTTATATGCCGTTTAATAATGTTACAATTCTTGATGAAAACTATTTTTGCAAAGTAGGCCTACTTATTATTAAAGTACTTACTTCTTATTTGCACCCAGTATCCAACGAAAATACTTTATATTTCCTTCGCAACATTTTCACAATTTAAGTTTTTTTTAGCAGCTTTTTATTTTGATAGGGTTTGCGGAAAAATATCAATTTTCGGGCCATTTTTGGAAATTACTAAAATGTGCCTTAGGGCCACCAGAGGCTTAATCCGGCACTGATATTACGTCGAATAGACTTCAAGATAGCTTTGCTTACCTACAAATGTATGAACAATATTGGTCCCAGCTATCTATCTGATCTACTACATCCGTACACACCCCAGCGCCAACTACGCTCATCGAGTCAATGCCTGCTTGAAGTTCCCCGCTATAACCTCGAAAGCTACGGCAGGAGATCTTTCTCCGTTGCTGCTCCTAAAATCTGGAACTCTTTGCCCATGGGTATCCGTTCGGCTCCAAATGTAGTCATCTTTAAAAAATTACTTAAAACTCACTTATTTAAGCTCGAATTTGAATGCTCTTAACTTAATTACATTGATTTTATTATTTTTAAATTATATTAACTCAAACACCACTTCTATCGTTTTATAGATATACGCTAACATACATTGCATTACGGGTTTTATTTGATGTTTTATTTTGATAACGGTTTGTTTTACTAGTGTCTAAATATTGTTTATGTGTAGTTTTTATTGATTGAATTGTTTTACTAATTGTCTTGTGTCTAATTGTCTGTATATTGTCACTATAATTGCGCTTAGATCAAATTTGTATAGGCGCTATATAAATACATATATATTATCATTATTATATATTATATGCTGTTGTAGTGTAGACACATGACCTACTATAACACGACCCGGAATGCTGCTGCAGGCGTAAAAATTTAGTGGGGTAACTTTCAACTTTAATAACTTTTTCCCACTTTATCTGCTGGTCACAAAAATTTCACTAATTCTAGATTAGTAAATTTTCTACCTTTTGAGGAAATTTTTTTTGCTGCCAATTACCATAGCAACCAGTAATGTAATTTCAATATATACATTTATTTTGCATTTTACAACTGAACACTTATATCGATTAAGTCAAAACTTGAATCAGGTATAATTTGGTTAGTTGCCTATATTCTGTGTAGGTTTTAACATCACCTAGTTACCATAGCTACCAGCAGCGACGATTTAAAATATACACTTTTCACCTATATTTCAGATAAAAAGTTAGAATTTTTCTTTTTAGGAAATTCAATAATGCTGATCAAGATAATAATATCTCTTCATTTCTTGCGCGCCGCCGGGTGGGGGGGGGGTATATTTTGTACTTAAGGTTGCCATAGCAACTGGTATTCAACTTTAAATATGTATTTATTGGAATATTCTTATTGGTACTGACATACCTTCATGAAAAATTATTGGTTTGTATAATTGTAACAAATTTATAAAATTATTTTACTACCTGGTTACCGTAGTAACCATCAAAACTATGCTTTATAATAATTTTCAACAATTTCTATAATTTATTATTCCTCAGCACTTTTAGTCACTACTACTGGTATCAATGAAATATTATTAATGAAACTTTACCTTTTAATTTTACTTCTAGAAGAACGATTGTTTGTCTCTCCGTACGTTGAGCTGACATTTACCAAGGATTTCATCGTTCTCTATATTGTTTCGTTGATAATCGTTCTTGCTTCATCGAAGTTTTCCTTGTTGTAAAGGAACTTAGTCAATCTCGGAAAATCGGAAAATCTATTACAAAATCAATCCATAGATAAAATTTGTTAAGTCTAGCCTGAAATGTATACAATCTACTGAGGTGAAAAGTGCTTTATCGGCATAGTCGTCCGTTGTTAGAGGTTCCAAAATAATATTATTCTCATCTGCAAATTTATAAACTATTATTTTTTGAAATGACTTGACAAGGCTATGCTTAGATCGATTGGGAATTCTTGAATTTTTCGTTATTTAAACGATTACTACAACTTTAGGTAGAAGACATTTACTAATTATATGTAAATAATATGGGTTGTCTTGTACACAATATTTGAATTCCAGAATTCATAAGCAATTGTAGCTACTTAAGTGTGTTGATGCATGTATACTTATTAAGGCATTACCGGTAAAGTTTCCATCTTGGCACTTTTTCTATCTTTGTTTTCCTATAATAGGCCTATGTAATATATTATCAGTATTGTTTTTATTGTTCTAGAACAATTACTATATCTTCTATCAGATAATTATAGCTATTAATTTTTAGTTAAAACGCCTCTTTTTATTGGTACTTTTCTGCTATTGGTGACCCACCCACTTTTGTGTAACGGTACTAGCTTGTGTTCTTCGTCTTCTGGAACATCATGCGACCAAAAAATGTATATTAAATTTTTTTGGTAGCTAGTATTTTTTGACTAGCTCGTGTTTTTGGATAAAATATTTTTTGTGGAGAATTGATTTTTTCATGAATGCTAGTATTTTTGAAAATAGTAGCGAATTGGAAAAATGCTTTTTTTCTCAAAATTTTTTTTATTCTATGTGTTTATTAAAACTTGTATTAAATGTATTTTTCATCAATGTTATTATTTTTGAAAATAGAAACCTATTTGGAAACTGTCAATTTTAATTTTCTTATTTATATATTTTTTACAATATTAAATAAAAAATAACTAGTAAAAATAATTAAGTGGTTGTGAATAAATTTTTTAAAGTCATTTCTGTTTATTAACTAATTATTACATTATTTTTACCCAAAAAAACCTAGTTGGTATGTTTGTTATATTCTAGAACCATTTAAAACACTACGTTATAAGTTATTTAATAGGCCTATAATAGTGTATGTATGTTATCTGACATCGTCGTCATCACCCTGCGCGGTAACCATTTAGTGTTCAGGCACTAAAATAATATAAACTATGGTAGGAGTTTGTAATGTGAAAGGATGCAGGTCTGGATACAAAAAGGGTTCCTTCGGAAGAGGTTTGTCCCCACTGCAGTTGAATCCATATCTATGTTCGGTTTCCCTTCGCATGACTCAGCCCAGTATAAAAACTGGATCGTGTTCATGGGAAATGGTAGTGAGTGATTGGACACCTGGTCCTTCAGCAAAAATATGCATCCTTCATTTTGACAGTAGATTTGTCAACAGTAATAAACAAAGACCGACGCTCACGAAAGAGGCTTACCCAACAATACACCCTGAGTGTATTCCAACATCTTCCAGAACCATTCCACCGCCATCAAGAAAGCGTCCAGCTATAAGAGAATTCCAGCCAGATGAATTGGAATTATTTTCAAAAAAAATGCAAAATAGGAACTCTTAATGATATCCAAAGGTATTTCAATGAAGATAAATTTTTCAATGACTTTGAAATACGAGTATGGAGTGATGGCGAAAAATTAACTGCATTTAGATTGGAACTAGGTGATATCACAAAGGTGAAGGAATGCATAACAATTGATAAAGAATTGCATGTTAAGCTGTCGCATGATGGAGTTCCAGTTCCCAACCCAGTTTGGCTAAGTATGAAAATATTGACAATCTTCATTTTATTTCACGGCATTTTTTAACTTAAATTTAGAAAAAATATTTCTTCCTATACTTAATATTATGTCCATTTAAAGGTTATGTATGACCTTTAATAAACTTGCAACGGATTCACCTGGTGAAAAACCGAACACCATCAAATCAGAAACTGGTGGAAATATTTACCCTTTATATGACCCCATCCATATCATGAAAAATATTAGAAACAATTTGGCAAGTCAAGGTTATTTCAATATCGGTGAACCCTTTCATTATAAACTCAATGGAAGGACATTCACAGTTACTCGATTTTAGTATAGATATTAGATATTAGATATTTTAGATATCGAGTTACTCGATAGTAGCTTTGAGTATGTGCTTACCGGAAAATTGCAAACTGATCCATTGGAGCGTCATTACTCGAAGTACAGACAGATGAGTGGAGGCCGATTTTTGGTAAGTTTAATGGAGGTTTTGCGCTCTGAAAATATATTGCGAGTGAAATCAATACTAAAGGAGAGCATATCGTTGGAAAAAGTTATCGAGGAAAGTAAAACTAACAATTACACGGAACTCTGTGAAAGCGTGGATCATATTGAATTCGTATACGAAAGAGATGAAGCCACAAAGGAAGCCACCGTATGCGTTGCTGGTTACATTGCTCACTACTAAAAAGCAATAAATGTAAAACATGCAACGATACAATTGCTGAGGATTCATCAAGAGCAACCGACCGGCCATTCTTCGACCTACTCAATCAAGGGGGATTAACATACCCAGCAACGAATCTCCGCGAGATTGTCAAAGATTATTTTTTAATTTTGGCACAAGTGGAGACACTACTGCGTGGGCGGTCTCTCCCATTTCGACCAGCAGCACTTGCTATATTGCAACATGTACTTGGAAATAGTCCATCATTAGAAATTGGCTGTCAACGCCATTCATATTCTTCTACTATTTTCACTACAGTGTGCAATGCCTTCGCAAATAATCTTGCAAAAGAACATTCGCAATCAGTCAGAGAAGATGCCATCAAGACGTTTAAAACTCGCCAACGATTTAAAGCAGGAACCAATAATTAGTCTACTATGGCCGCCGCACCCTGGACTACTGTATCTCACCACCGCCAACTGGGCTGCCACAGACTCCGCTAGCATGGTCTCCCTCCCTTAGTTATCACCATGGCCAGTACTGGCTTCTATAACTTGTCCTGTGCGTCCATACAGTAGGTAT
>JAUCBJ010002437.1:0-16567 GCA_032718475.1 Nemertoderma westbladi
GATAACAATGTGTTGGCAAGCTGTATTTTTCGAGGTGTTTGTTATTATACATTTATTATAGGAAGGGATCTAGGGGTCTTTTACCTTACAATTACTTCAATTACAATTCTTAAATTTGTACACTATCCGGTTAAAAAGTACGCATGTGATGGGATTAGTCCTACAATTGCGCCAATAAAAGATAAGTTATTTTCGGTAAAATAAAATTTATCATTCGAGGTAAAAGACCCCTAGATCCCTTCCTATAATAAATGTATAATAACAAACACCTCGAAAAATACAGCTTGCCAACACATTGTTACTGTCAATAATCAAAAAATCAGGGGCTAATAAAATGGCAGCTGGCTTTGAAATTAATACTCCATATCTCAACAACCTGTGGCCTAGTGGTTGTTGTCTCGGCTTCCACCTCGAGGTCCCAGGTTCGAATTCCGACACCACGCTGATGAGACCCAGTAAGCTCGAAACGCGTACGTGGTTTGGAGAGATATGAGATATTAATTTCAAGAAAAATTACGCGATTCTTAAATTTGTACACTATCCGGTTAAAAAGTACGCATGTGATGGGATTAGTCCTACAATTGCGCCAATAAAAGATAAGTTATTTTCGGGAAAATAAAACTTATCATTCGAGGTTAAGACCCCTAGATCCCTTCCTATAATAAATGTATAATAACAAACACCTCGAAAAATACGCAGCTTGCCAACACATTGTTACTGTCAATAATCAAAAAATCAGGGGCTAATAAAATGGCAGCTGGCTTTGAAATTAATACTCCATATCTCAACAACCTGTGGCCTACTGGTTGTTGTCTCGGCTTCCACCTCGAGGTCCCATGTTCGAATCCGACACCACGCTGGATGAGACCCAGTATGGTCGAAACGCGTACGTGGTTTGGAGAGATATGAGATATTAATTTCAAGAAAAATTACGCGATTCCTAAATTTGTACACTACCCGGTTAAAAGGTACGCATGTGATGGGATTAGTCCTACAATTGCGCCAATAAAAGATAAGTTATTTTCGGTAAAATAAAACTTATCATTCGAGGTAAAAGACCCCTAGATCCCTTCCTATAATAAATGTATAATAACAAACACCTCGAAAAATACAGCTTGCCAACACATTGTTACTGTCAATAATCAAAAAATCAGGGGCTAATAAAATGGCAGCTGGCTTTGAAATTAATACTCCATATCTCAACAACCTGTGGCCTAGTGGTTGTAGTCTCGGCTTCCACCTCGAGGTCCCAGGTTCGAATCCGACACCACGCTGATGAGACCCAGTAAGGTCGAAACGCGTACGTGGTTTGGAGAGATATGAGATATTAATTTCAAGAAAAATTACGCGATTCTTAAATTTGTACACTATCCGGTTAAAAAGTACGCATGTGATGGGATTAGTCCTACAATTGCGCCAATAAAAGATAAGTTATTTTCGGTAAAATAAAACTTATCATTCGAGGTAAAAGACCCCTAGATCCCTTCCTATAATAAATGTATAATAACAAACACCTCGAAAAATACAGCTTGCCAACACATTGTTACTGTCAATAATCAAAAAATCAGGGGCTAATAAAATGGCAGCTGGCTTTGAAATTAATACTCCATATCTCAACAGCCTGTGGCCTAGTGGTTGTAGTCTCGGCTTCCACCTCGAGGTCCCATGTTCGAATCCGACACCACGCTGATGAGACCCAGTAAGGTCGAAACGCGTACGTGGTTTGGAGAGATACAGTATGAGATATTAATTTCAAGAAAAATTACGCGATTCTTAAATTTGTACACTATCCGGTTAAAAAGTACGCATGTGATGGGATTAGTCCTACAATTGCGCCAATAAAAGATAAGTTATTTTCGGTAAAATAAAACTTATCATTCGAGGTAAAAGACCCCTAGATCCCTTCCTATAATAAATGTATAATAACAAACACCTCGAAAAATACAGCTTGCCAACACATTGTTACTGTCAATAATCAAAAAACAATCAATAATGGCACAACCAATGGTTTCTCCAAATAACTCGGTATCAGGATGGATATCTTTATCTGTAAATAGTGTAATTTTACAATCCTCCTCTTGTGGAAGTTCTGGACAGTTGGCTGCCCAGTGGTAAATAGAATGGCAAACGGAGCAACCACTGGGTTTTCCATCATAATCCAAAGGATTAATTTTACTTGTACTTGTACTTCCTATTCCACCATAATGTCGTCTTAAATTTGCTACTCGACCTGGTTGTTGTCTGGGGAATTGTTGTTTAAAGCTTCGATAATAATTACCACTTCGTCTTGGCCCTCTATTGTTATATCCACCACGGAATGGGCCACAGTAGGTATTATAAACATATTCTTCATGGGGATTTGGTTCATTCCACTGATTGCCGTCATTATAGTCTTGATAATATTCTTCCTCGAATATAGGCTCCGTTGTGTGAACAGCTGGAAATGTTGGTTCAACCTTAATATTCATAGTATCACTGTTATTTGATTCTCCGGATATTCGGGAGTCACCATGTATACGGGTAATTTGTAACTTCATATCCTTGTAAGTAAACTCATTGACTGACGCTCGTGCAAGGTGGAAATCTGCTTCCGATAAACTCGCACATTCAAGAAGTTGGTAGGCGAGAAATTCTTCGGGAAAATTTAGGTTATACATTTTACATTTATTATAAAGTCGTTCAAACTCTATAAGATAATCAACCATTGACATGTCAGCTGGGTGCAGGAACTTTACAAATGAGTTTATTGCCTGGAAGATCACCAACGGATGACTTAGTTCGTATAACGAATCGGGTTTATGGATGACCAAATCAAGCCCTCCAGCAGAATTTAATTGGGCGAGTTCTAGTTCAAAAGCTGCATCTCTAGCCTTACCACTGAGGCTTAGAGCGAGCGCAGTTCCTTGTTTATTGGCCCTAATATCCGTAAAGTGTTTCCAAGCACTGACTTCCTTCTTCCAAATTTCGTATGAAACGCCATCTCGTAATTGGGGAGGAGCCTTGTATGAAGAAGTAGATCGATCGGAAGCTGTTGAAGAGGACATCGCCATTTCAACCACGCTCTGCTACCAAATGTTATTGAATAGTATTTGGCAAAATATAAGTTTGTTTATAATCAAATAACTTCTATATTAAGCTCCATGCCCAGACTATAATATATGTTAATATATTCTACCAACACCAAGTACCGGTTAAATCTATGTATCAGTTAGTCCGGTAGCCTACTAGGCCTTAGGCCTAATCTAACACGAGGTAATGGAACCAGACGTAGTATACATAGGGCCTTACCTAGTGGATGCCAGGGGAATTAAGTTACTGGGATGGGTGGAACCGCACGACGGCGAATCCGAGGTTAACCCCGAGGATCGGTGTCGTCGGTTAGTAAGAACCCCAGTAAGCAGGGGAAAATCAGTAGGACAGAGAAGCGACGGGAGTCCATCGTGACCGATAAGTCCGCTACATCCTCCGCAAAGCAAGAAGGGTATTAGAGATAGATCTGGAGTGTCAACTAGACATTGTGGCGCTGGATCAATAGAAACTGGAGAGGCAGTTAGATGAGGGAACTGCGCTATTAGAGAGGGAGAGAGAATTAGCGAGAGAGTGTAAAGAGAGGGCCGAAAGGGTGGCGAGAAACTATAGGGAGCGGGAGGAGAGAGAGATGAATGAGCGTAAAGAGCGTGAGGAGTGAGAGGCAAAAGTAGAAAACAAGCGCAAGGAGCAGGAGGCGAATGTAGAGAACGAGCGTAGAGAGCGGGAAGTGAGGGAGGCCGAATTGGCCAACCAATGTATTAGGGAGGATAGAGAGAGAGAGAGAGCGGGAAAGCATATGCGGGATGATATGCATACCTGGTTGAGGGGGCTTATGCAATACCAAGCGAAGCAAAAGCGCCGGTTAGAACTGGCAAAGTTGGGATTATCGGAGAGTGAGGCTGGTTCGGGTAGTATTTACGAGGAACCAGAGGAAATGGAAACCTTTGTTAATACCCCACTTACAGGTACTGGACGACAGACCCAGGACTGGTGTGACCGTACGGGCGGGGTGGGGGGGGGGGGGTAATAATAATAATACGTTAGAGGGAGTTAATATTAATAGTACCGTAATAGACAACCCTAATCAAACCTTTCTTGCAGGAAATGGTACTTTGTCCGGTGGCGGTGGCCCTGGTTTGGGTGTGCGTAGTGGACTCATAATCTAAATAATATCCCTAATTTAAATGTGCAAAATAATCTAAATAATAACCCTGATTCTGGGCAGAGTGGTTTGGATAATAATTTAGGTAACAATAATACGTTAAATAACCCTGAAGAAATTAACCAAAATAATATCATTAGTAATAATGTAACGAATCAGGGCGAAATTGATAACAGTGCAATTAATACAAACGCAGGGGGAACAGGTGGCCCAGCCAACAAGAATGTCCCACAAGCGTCGGTGGACAATGCGCGCGGCGAGTTAGGTGAACCGCGGCACCCGATGACAGATAATAGTAGGATTGCGAATATCCCCAGAACCGTCCAACCAGGCAGAGAGAGAGACATTGGTGCCGTGAGCGGGCGAGCAAGAAGACGTCGAGCCCAGTCGGAAGACGGAAGAAGAACAGTGGTGTTTATCCGGGAGGTCGAAGCAAGATCTCACGAGGAGGATCACTGCACTGAAGCGAGATGAAGTGAGGAGAATCGAAGGAGCATTGCTATGAGCAACAGGAGAGGAAGGATGGACAGTGAACCGTCAGTAGTCGAGATGGAGTCAGAGAGCCAGTGGGGTCGTACTCCGGGAGATTGCCGTCTCCCCGGAGAGACACTACCTGGTGAGATATACCACACACTGGGAGAAGGGTACAGGATGTACTGGTGCGAGGACGAGGACAGGAGAGGGGATCGAAGAGAAACTTCCCGACGGAACGTAGCTGCCGATTGAGAATATGGTAGTCGCAGGGAGGACTTCTTGGAATATTTGAGAAGATTAAACTTCGGTCCGGAAGGACACAGGCAGACTGCAAGACATACTGTAGGCCTACTGCACATACTATAGGCAATGCTGGGAGAGATAGTGTAGGCGATAGGGTTGTGCGGACAATGGGATTAGACCCGGAAGTTGCGGCATACATACTGGTAGGTAGGCAAGAAGTGGATAGGCCTATACCGGTACCTGCACACCAGTATGACTATAACATGCAGGGATATAATATATACCCAGGGGAGGGGGGAGCTATTGCCGATAGGTGCATGGGGCCTAACATCATAACATCAACCCCAGTACCAAATATAACACCGGTGGGGGGGGGGGGGCAGGGTGACATTCCCCCATTGCAATATCAGCAACACACTCAACCAAGAACAAAAACCCCAAACCCCTCAGACCCAAATAAGTCATATGACACAGAGATATGGAGGGGACCATTACCCCCAATGATATATCCAACACAGAGAAAGTCAACAGGCCCGACGGACGAACCGCACCCGACAGCGAGGGAGTCTGTATCACAACCATCGAGCATGCTAGAGGTACAAGCGATGGGAATGGCAACACTCATCGACATGCTAAAGACCAGGATCGAGCTACCACCAGTGGAGCCGTTCAAATTCGACAGTAGTAAGCCGGAGGAATACCTGCAATTCCAGCGTATATACAGTAACGAAATAGTAACGAAGAACCTGACGCAGGCGGAGTGCCTAAAATACTTACAAGTTTACACAGGGGGGCCAGCAAACGACATCGTAAGGCAGTACCAATGTATTGAAGGTGGATTCACGACTGCATGGCGGGCCCTAGACATGGAATTCGGGCATCCTGCTTAGATCATCCAACAAACCTTAAGCTGAATAACATCAGGCGGACTACAGGATGACCCTCTCAGCATCAAGACCTTCGCAAATAAAGTCGAAAAAGCACTGATTGTGCTAAAGACCCTAGATGCACCTTACAAACTCAACGCATCGAATAACATCACTACAATAGCGCAGGCACTACCGATCTGGCTGAGGAACAAGTGGAGAAAGATCGCCTTCTCCACTCGGGAGAAGAAGGGTGCGGAGCCAGGGCTAGAGGAGATGTCGAACTTCCTTAACTATGAAGCAGAACTAATTACAGACCCAGTCTACAGCGAGGATAGACTGGGGAGGGTGCCGAGAGCCGAATACAACAGGCCTAAACCAGAGCAGAGTGTGGTGAATGCATTACCAAAGTTAAGACAGTCACTACCATACACGGCAACACAGGGGACTGCAAGTCCACAGATAGCTGGGAATAGAGCCACACCGTGGCACGAACAGGGACAAAATAACAACATAAACAAATATAATCCCAACACACACAGTAGGCCAAGTCCAAATAATAAAAACACTAAACCGCTAGGTATGAATATACGTGCGATACGCAAAGCGCTGTATAAAGAAGGCTACAATCCAAAATACAAATGCCAATTATACACAAATGGATACCACCAGACCATGGATTGCAGACATTGGCAGGCGTTGCCTAAACAAGATCGGGAAGCCTACGCGGGTAGAAATGGAATTTGTCATTGATGTGTGGTAGGAGGACACAGGTCCGAAGAGTGTAGGGAAACAACAATAAGAGGTGACGAGACTGATGAGACTGGAGGCCAAACTATGGCTTCGAACATGACGGGAGCAAGGAGGAAGAGGACAGTACTACTTGGGGTAGTACCAGTGAGAATAACAGGAGAGGACGGGCTATCGGTCACAACACTAATGTTGATCGATAGTGGAGCAGCATTCACGTTAACGGAGAGTTGGGTGGTCGAAAGGATAGGGTTAAGAACGAGGCCTAGCAAGATGGCGGTAACCACTATCTCCAATAAGGACGAGGTCATGAGAATGAGCACGGGGTGTTGCCAGATATCAGCGATAACACCAGGGTGCAGCTATGGGTCTACCATCGAACCCATCCGAATAATGGAATCGATTAATATTAACGCCAGGTGACCCACGAAAATCGAGGTCGAGCAATACCGGTACTTGGACAACATTGATTTCTCCGTGCCCGGGCTGGATGTCCCGAAAGTATCTCTCAGAGTCGGCATGGACTGCCCGACAGCCCACGAGAGACTACAGACCATGTTTGGTGATGACAGGAAGCGAGACCCGATGGCCATTCTCATGCCATTTGGATGGACGCTCACTGGCCCAATTAAGACGAGGTCACCGTTTGGTGTGTCTGAAACATCAGGGTGCATGCTGCCCAGCACTGTTGAGGACATAGATGAGAAACCAGAGGCGGGCGATGGGGAGGTCCCATGTGAGAAGCGGCCTGGAGAAGGATACCAGGAGTCGGGAATGGGTATGGATCTGGAACCACGCATAGTGGAGCGTGGTGAAAGGATAGAGGATAATTCCAGAAAAATACCGCCGATAAATGAGTTAGGAGGGGAAGCAACAGCAAGAGAGTGGGCGGAGGAGAATGGGTTCGACGCAGAGGACCTAGAGGCGATGGGATGGAACAAGGATGTTCCTGGCAAGTATCGGTATAAGGATGGAGAAGTGTGGACAGCGAGATGTCTGGAGGGGTGTCCGGAGGAGACGCCGGTCCGGTTGAGAAACATACCAAAAAGGGGGAGGCAAATAAGAAGACAGGGTTGAAAGAGATAGGATTTCTATTCTCTATTCTGCTTTACCTATTCTCTCGATTTCTTTTCATTCTACCGCCAGGTGACGACAAGATGAAGGGTGGCATTTTGCTGCCAGGGGACCATGAGGAAATCAAGAAGGCGACCGAAAGACCCTATTTTAGGGTGGAGGAGAAGGGTGATCAATCAAGGGAAGGGAAAAGAGTTGGAATTGACAAGGAGAGTGGGGCGAAGGATAAGAGGACCTACAGGGGGGCAGTGGGAGAATCGCCTTAAAGTTTAGTCGTCCAATATATTGGACTGAGGTGGGTGGGAATGAGGGTGAGTCGCCCTTCCCACACATAAAAACAAAAAAAATAAACAACAAAAATAATAAAAGTAGTAATAGCAGTAGTAGGTAGTACATAGCAGTAAAGTACATAGCAAGTACTATAGAACCTGTGGGCACTGAGGGGGCCACGTAGTGAGCGAAAGTAAAGGGTATGTAGGCATACCATATTAGCAGTAGTAGGGGGCATAGTACAGTAGAAGTTAGAAGTTGTGGGCACCGAGGGTGCCACGTAAGAAAGTAAAGGGTATGTACACATACCATAGAAGTATCAGTAGGGTACATAGTACCATAGAAGTTGTGGGCACTGAGGGCACCACATAAGAAAGTAAAGGGTATGTACACATACCATAGAAGTAGCAGTAGGGTACATAGTACCATAGAAGTTGTGGGCACTGACGGCACCATGTAAGAAAGTAAAGGGTATGTATGTATACCATAGAAGTAGTATTAGGGTACATAGTACCAGAGAAGTTGTGGGCAATGAGAGCGCCACGTAAGGAACTAGGAAGGTAGATAGGATAATAGCACAGGCAAAGGGGAACATAGATAAAATAAAATAAAACTAAGGAAAATTGGCACTTTGGGGGTGGTAGAGAACACAGGACATTGAGGAGCAGTGGCGATGGGCCAGCTCATGGGGCTCGTCTGCCACAAGCCGATGGACTGGGGCAAGTTCCGAGAGGAGTACGGAGCGGAACTGGCGAACTCGCTGAAATGGGGAGCGAGGCCAGGGAAGCAAGAGATATATCAGTTCCGCAGGGGAGCGATAAAGATATATCAGAAGAGATATATCTTACAGGAGGATTGGATAATGATAGGTTTATTAAACCTATTCATGGCCGTGGTTATCAGAAGTAAGCCGGCGGCGTTTCTGCTATCAGGAGCACGTCTTAAATCACAGGAGAGCCTTTAAGGTGGCCTTCGTAGGTCTGGTAGACCACCCGGGGCTGAGGGGCGAGTCGGTGTACTACGATAGCCTACACCTAGTGGACAGAGAGGTGGACATACCATACAAGAGGTGAAAGAAGTTTGAAGCAGATAGAGGTGGGGCTTCTTTAATATTAATCCGGGAGCCCACCAGGAGATTATCAAGAGGAGACTGCCATTCACATATCAGGAGGTAGCGACAGCGGAATCGTACACCAACACTCAGAGATACTTGGATAGATGGTCGCCAGAAAACAGGGTCGAGTTCAGGGACTTTCTGGTGGAGCACGTGCCGCGGGTGATGAAAATGATCCTGTGGGACGCTACCAGGGGGAAGCAGGAGGGACACTCGGAGGGACCACCTGCAAAGCATTACCGGGAGTTGATAACACCGGTGCCCAAGGAACCAATGACGGGGCTTAGCAAGACAGTAACGGCAAGAATGAGAAGTCTCAGGGAGGACAAGCCGGAGGGAAGGAAGCGGCCCAGACAAGATGATGACAGGGGCAAAGAACTTAGATGGTTCCCGAAGACGGGAGGAGCGAACTAGAACTCAGGGACAGAGATGTGGGTGTGCCTGGAAGGCGCCACATGTAGGGTAAATAATTAAGTGCAATTAGTATGTACGACGTACGTTTGTAGATAATCAATTAATAGCGATAATTAATTGAGTTAATGGTGGTTGATTCATAGTATAAATATAATTAAATTTGTTGCGAGATTATAACAGTATTATAATATATTTCGTACCGACTGGCGGTGCTTCATCAGATATAGGTAGGTTAACAAAATACTAATGATAAGGGTACAATATAATAGAAAGGGAAACACATAAGTATGATTAATGACATTCAGATGTAAATACAGTAATTGTAATATTAACATTGCGATACTTCAGTACTTAGGCATTCTGAATTCTGACTACGAGTACAGTGTAGGTATATAGCAGTAATGACACGGTAACTGTAGAACTGTATGATAAATCTAATATGATTAGGTCTGTTATAATTGTATTGTATGTACATTATAAAGTTGATGAAGCATGAAGAGTTATACAGTATGTATCTTTAACTAAATTTTATGCATTATGAAAACTAATAGTTTCTTATCCTAAATTAATAAATGCTAATTTGTTATATCCTAAATTAATAAATGCTAATATGTCATATCCTAAATTAATAAATGCTAATTTGTCATATCCTAAATTAATAAATGCTATTTGTTATATCCTAAATTAATAAATACTAATAAGTCATATCCTAAATTAATAAATGCTACTATTTTATTATATAGTTATTGTAACCTCCCCCTCCCCTATTTTTTTTTTGTGTTAGTGTGTATGTTTTTTGTGGTTCTGGGCCCTGTTGTAGAAATCTTGGATACCGCGTAGAAATGGTACGAATATTGATGATACGTTCACTGATAATCTACCGTTAATTACTTTGTCACCTCCTTCTTTTATAAATAAACTTTCTAGAATTCTTCGTCTTAAAGTGTGGTGTAGTCCTCTGTGCAATATTTTGGAGTTATTAAAGTCGGGTGTGTGTTGTGATGTGATGATATGGGCGGTGAGTTCTGATTGTTTGATTCTACTATGTTTTATGTCTGCGGTGTGTTGTTTTTGTCGGACGTCCTTTGTATAACTAGATTCTCCTACGTAAAATTTCCCACATGAGCAAGGTATACTGTATGTTACGGAGTTTGGGGGTTTTTTGGGTTTGTGTCCTTTGCAGATAATTGATCCAATGGATGTACCGGGTTGAAAGTAGGTGCCGATATTGTAACGATTACATAAACGTTCTAAATCTTCCGTTAGATCTTTTACGTATGGAAGGGGAATGTTAGTCAGTGATTTTTCTTTAGGGGTTAATTTTCTGGTGGTATTTAAAGCGTTCATTATTAATTTAGGATAAGAAACTTTGAGCTTTCATAATGCATAAAATTTAGTTAAAGATACAATACTGTATAACTCTTCATGCTTCATCAACTTTATACTGTACATACAATACAATTATAACAGACCTAATCATATTAGATTTATCATACAGTTCCACAGTTACCGTGTCATCACTGCTATATACCTACACTGTACTCGTAGTCAGAATTCAGAATGCCTAAGTACTGAAGTATCGCTATGTTAATATTACAATTACTGTATTTACATCTGAATGTCATTAATCATACTTATGTGTTTCCCTTTCTATTATATTGTACCCTTATCATTAGTATTTTGTTAACCTACCTATATCTGATGAAGCACCGCCAGTCGGTACGAAATATATTATAATACTGTTATAATCTCGCAACAAATTTAATTATATTTATAATCAATTAATCAATATAAATATATAATCAATCTAAGTACTATAGTCATATATAACCTTTTCCAATTAGCTACTGGGACTGGAGACCAATTGACTATGACAGAAGGACGAGACATTAGACGGATCCCATTTCTCAAGTGTGGCCACACTAATGAGAATGTGGGAGCTTCACAGGAGGGTACGGAGGATGAAAACAAATATCGGTTGAGTATAGGAAATCGGGGAAGTATAGAGAGGAGGTGTTGGCATGTGAAAGGAGTGCAATTCAATTGTGGGGAGCGAGCAGTGAGAGAGGAAGAGTCCCAAGGGACCAGATAGAGAATAAGGGACAGCAAGGTCCGTGAGAGAGATTTGAGTATGGGTAAAGAAAATTGTGTGGAAAATGAGCACAATAGTCTCAAACAGAGACACCAGATATCTTGGTGCAACATAGCTTGCGAGTGCGCCAAGGATTGGTAGTAATAACACACCCAGGGGGGGGGGGCGGTCTGGAAAGCCGGCCCCGAGAAAAGAACTCCACCCCACAAGCAATACTAGATTGGGTTCCAGCGGAATTGAAGCGCACTTAAGGTTGATGCTATCTTCTTACCGGGAAGATAGCATGGGGGGCGGTGTAAGCGGATTCAATTCCCTTGCATTATCCACCCGAAAATGGGACCAGTGGCATTGTACCAATATAGTTGGCGATACGAGATTACCAATAATAATCTCGCCTCATAACCAACTCGGGGGGGGGGGGGGGGCGATACAGGCCCTAAAGCCACAGAGAGAGGTGAGAGGTCAAACCACCTCACAGGGAGAACACAGCTAGACAAGGCTAGCGGCAGGGGGTAACACTTACAGGGAGTGCCAAAGTTACAATTAGTATATAAGCCATTAGCAGGCAGGGGAGCATGTGGGGAAAGATAGGAAAGCATCCATTGGGTACAGAAGGCCAAGTAGAGTAGAGGTGAAACCAATATCTATGTATATCAATCATATAGTTATCCTAATTAAACTGATTTACCAGTCAGTTCATTAATCACAGAGTTGCAGACCGGTTATAGTTTTTAACCGTCATTCTACACACTGCTGTTGTAATTCTGTATTGCAATTTCAATCATATACTGTCATACATTCTTTGCTATTATCATTGGAACATTAACATCGAGAAACACAAACTCTGTTATTTTTCCCCAACGGCCTTCGGCCAAAAGGACACTAGCCCAGCAGACCAGCAGTTAAGTGACGCGTACAAATCTTACCCGGTCGGGATCTCAGATCCCGTCACAACGGTTTTCAGTTTTTGAATGAAGGCGGTTGGTTCTAATGATATCTGGATTACATTAAAAAGACGAAAAATAAACCCAACATCAATGTTTGAATATTGCTGAAAAAAACAGTTTTTTAACGGCTTGTTGTATCGAAATAGCTCAGAAATTGAAAAATCCGGCTCTGCCTGCAGTAACCATACTTCTGTAATCATACCCAATTTCGTTGCATATGATTGAAATTTTAAAAAAATTAGGGGGGTGGGGTGGGGGAGTGGGGTGGGATGGGTTAGCGCTCCGACCCCCTGAAAATGGTTGTTTTATTAAGGGAGATGGTGATTATTATAATCGGCATGCGCATTGAAGCTGCATTGAGATGCTATGCAGGCTTAACAAATAATTTATGCCACCACCATGCAATCCACATTGGGCATGCCCAATGCAGCATGCATTAAGAATGCTATGCCGGGTGCCGGCTTATCAACAAATTTGGACTGCCATAACTCCCTGTTCAAAATTGATTTGGCGAGATTATCAGGATCTTGAAGGCCAGTGTCGTTTAAGAGGCGTCTCATGAACGTTATGGGCTGCCCATCATGGTTATTTTTCTCCGTGGGGATGCTAAAGCAATAGATTGTGCACAGGCTAATCCTCACGGCGAAGCAATGTCCAGTAAAGCGGGGGCGGCTTTGTTCTAGTGTCAAGCATGGGGGAACCAATGAGACACCTCCAATGTTATATAGTGTCTGATTGGAGATGTGTGCATTGTACTTGACACAGTGAACCCGAAGTAGCGTTGGTGTCTAGAGGCATTTAGAGCCCAGCATGGACTCCCATACAGGTGTACTGGTACTACAGCTGCTCTACATAATCGGACCTTAACTTTCCGACGTATTGTGTGTGACTTCCAAATCCTGGAAAGCCCAAGGGGGGGGGTTGTAAGGATGTACTGATGTAGAGCGATCAGCGATAGACATAAAAGCTGGAGTGCGGAGCATCGAGCTGTATAATGACGTATAGCTCGAGCTCGAGCTGTAGGGCTCTAGCGTCTAGGCCTATGTACAACAGTACAATCCTACTGTACCGCAGTCCCTGCGTATCTGCTGGTGTATGGGGCGAGCCATGTAGTATGGTGAGTTCATATTACTACAGGGGTCGTCATTGGATTTACGAAACACATGGTGTAAATAACGCAAACAGAACCAACAATGTAATTAAAATTAACTTTGTAACAACACAATCGGTGTCGTAACTACAGAAATTAAATATTTTATTTTTTCTAGAACATAGTTCTTGAGTTGACATTTAAACGGTTTTATTTTACAATTTTATGAACTTGATTCTTTTGGTTATTAACCCCCACAATTAATTCCTTATTTACCGCCTAAAATTTTCAATGTAAACATTATTTCTAATTAAATTACGTTAAATAACGAAAAGGAAATACAAATCTATAAAATATTTAAAATAATTTATTTGGTGGTGGGTAATAAACCATAAGGGTACAAGGGGGACCTTTTTCGTAATTTACCCGAAAACGATTATCAATTAATATTTTATTTTGAAGTTAATCGTCGCTTCTAAACCTACTGGTAATTTTTAAAGAGGAAATACTACAGTAGCTACAGTAGTACTTGACTTAGTTCAACCTGAATAATTTCAGGTAGCTAACAGTATTTTTGCAGATTTTATTAGCAACTAAAAAGTTTTTGTTAAATTTAATATAAGAACAACATGGCAAAGCCTAACTAACGTCTTAATTTTACGCTGTTTTAACATTTTCGAGATTTTTCATTGAAATTTATGATGCAGGCTAGTCTTTTTATGGCATCTTCCAACATTATATACAGTACCTATAAAAATCAAATTCTGTCTCTCTCTCTCTCTCTCTCCCTGTCTGTCTCTCTGCCGGAGGGATTGCGGTGGGAATTGGCATGTGTGTATAACCTTATCCAGCGGTCGTTATAGGCCACTTTTCGAAAAGTTTAATTCACTTTCGGTACCGGTACGCCAGTAGGACTATACCGGTAGCGGGAAATACCTGGTAACCCGCCTCGGGTATTGCCTGCTAGTTTAGTCATAAAATTAAAAAAATATCTGTTTTGTATTTCATGTTCAATTGTTTTATTTATGTAAAGCAAGCAGACAGTCGGCCGAAGCCGGAGGCGACCCGAAGGCTCCTCTTTCGATAGCCGCTACCCGAGGGTAGGGGTGGGCGCTACTCCTATCCCATGATTTGCTCGCTCCCAGTTATTTAACTGGTACTCTTTATTTATGTAGATTGTTTTATATGAGACCAAATGAAGATATCTAGTGTTTTTTTTTTTTAAGGCATTACTATGTTATGGGTACCCACTTGTTGACCAATTTTTATTATATGAAAATGGCTTTTATCATGAGGTTTTTTGTTCTAATACAAATATTTAACCTTCTCCCGGTAAGATGGTAGCTAGTAATTTTGATTTTTTGTTAGCTAGTACTTTTTATTAGCTAGTGAAAAAAATTATAATTGAAAAATTGAAAAAAAAATTGACCAACTTTTTTCTTGTAAAAATGGCTTTTATTAGGAGGTTTTTTGTTCTACAACAAATATTTGACCTTCTGACATTAAGATGGTAGCTATTACTTTTGATTTTGTGTTAGCTAGTACTTTTGGCTAGAGTTCCGTACCGGTATGTGCCAACATTTTTAGTTTGCTCTAAAATGTGTTTAGTTTACCAGCTACTACTTTTTAATGTTAGTGTGAAGTATTCTAGGATAGGTACTACTATGTTATGGGGTACCCACTTTTTGACCATTTATTTGACAATGTTAATGGCTATTATCTTGAGGTTTTTTGTTTTAGAACATTAATGTCATCTTCTGTTAGACGTTAGCTATTGTTTTTTTTATGGTAGCTAGTGATTTCTTTTAGGTAGCTACTGTTTTTAAAATTACAAAACCAAATTTTTGGTACCTAATTTTTGATCAATTTTTTTACCATATTATTGGATATTATCATGATGTTTTTCGTTCTAGAACATAAATTTCACCTTCTGAGAGAGGTTACCTATTATTATTTATTAAGGTAGCTAGTGTTTTTAAAGGTAGCTAGTGATCTTAAAATTACAAAATAATATTTTGGACCATGTTAATGGATATTATCAAGATGGTTTTTTGTTCTAGAACATAAATTATTTCACCTTCTGAGAGAGGTTAGCTATTATTTTTTATTATGGTAGCTAGTGTTTTTAAAGGTAGATAGTGATCTTAAAATTACAAAAGAAATTTTGTAGTGCCCCTTTTATTTAGACAATTTCCATATCATCAATATTCTCGAAATGACTAATAAAAAGATAAATAAATCTAGTAATAAGTAAAATAGGCCTAAATAAGTAAAATATGTAAAAACTCTTTTTGACATCTGCCTATATTTTGTATAAAATATAAAAAACTAGCTAGTGAATAATTACTAGCTACTTTGACTATCAAATAAAAATTACTAGCTACCCATGACTCATAAATTATTCCATGCAAATATATAATTGAGAATTAAATTACCGGTATATCTTACATTTACTAGCTAATAAATAGTACTAGCTAACACAAAATTAAAAGTACTAGCTACCATCTTACTGTCAGAAGGTCAAATATTTGTTCTAGATAAAAAACCTCATAATAAAATATATTTTTACAAGAAAAAAGTTGGTCAATTTTTTTTTCAATTTTTCAATTATAATTTTTTTCACTAGCTAATAAAAAGTACTAGCTATAACACAAAATCAAAATTACTAGCTACCATCGTACTGGCAGAAGGTTAAATATTTGTTCTAGAACAAAAAACCTCATGATAAAAGCCATTTTCATATGAAAAAATTTGTTTAAAAAGTGGGTACCCATAACATAGTAGTACCCTAGGATATTTCGAATTAATTTTTTGTTAAATATTGTTCTAGAACATATAATTTTTTGTTCTAGAACATTTTTAAAAAATTCTATTTTTTTTGTTTTTTTAACACTTTTTTGTATAATTAACATATATCGGTACTAGTGTGTTATAGCTACACCCCACCCAAAATTTTTATTACTAGCTAGTTTTTGCTATTTCTTTTTTTGAAATGTTCTAGAACATGAAATACATTTGAAAAAAAATAATAAAATGTTCTA